>JAPYZO010002485.1:0-25330 GCA_030522905.1 Torymus flavipes | reverse complement strand
GTCGATATATTAATCGTGTTTTAGATCATCAAATATTTTTTGTTTTCATTTTTCAACTATTTTTAAAAATTTTTACATTTTAAAAATTCGTGATTATACAAATGGGCAAGACTAAGCATATTTATTACATCATGTATGTGTACTCTTTTATAGTCTAAACTATTGAAACATTGTTTAATTTAACAATGTGATATTGTCTCCAGAAGGTTACGAATATCCTGCAATATTTTTGTTCTGTCTGGTAAGACAATTTTATTTAAATTACAAAAGATTACTTTTATTTACGCAATTTTAGTTTCCACTCTTAAAAGAATGATAGCCGGAAGTAGTGGCTCATTTAAAGACTAGGTGTGACTGGTTATTGGAAAAGGCGTGAATACTTGAAATTTTTAGATTAAAATTGTGGTAGCGATTTGAATTGTGAAACTCAAGTATTTATAGAACTTCTAAATAATTATTAAAATAGAATAAAAACCTTTCGTTTTTTGCTTGAAACATATGTTATCTAATTATCTTATCATTTTTAAACTAATTAAAACTAAATCATAGTGAAAAATCGTATTCATCATAACCTCAAAAACCAAATAGCACGCGCGAAGCGCGTTTGAATTTTGCTAGTTCCATAAATTAGGGATGCATTGGCTGAATCTTAAATTCTTTCTAAATTTATTACTTATAAGCTCAGGGTAAAGTTATACGAAACCATACGTTTAAATACTAATTATGAAAGTTTAAATTTGAGCAATGAAAATCCACCAAACTATGCAGGCAGTTGAACAGCAAATTTTAGGGGTTTAGCAGTGCATTTTCATTGCTCAAAGTTAAACTCTCATAGCTTGGAAGGAATCAATATTTTTCAATTCTAAAAAAGGAAATGAAATCTCGCTTTCAGTATAAGTTTTATTATCTCTTTTTGAAATTATATTTAAGACTTTCGAAGATTGAATGGTTACTGTTTCAAGACGAGGCTTTTTAGAAGATTTTTTCAAAATAAAGCTAAAAATGTCCAGAGCTTAAGTTTTTTTTTTAGCGTTGGGGATCAATAAAGCGGCTTCCTTCATATTTCTACATCTAAAAACATACCGCAAAGTTTGAGCCGAATCCGTGATCGGCTGAATCAGAGGCCTGACCCTCTCCTAGCTAGAATACCCTTTCACTGGTGAATTAATGCACGTTAATACCATATTCAGAGAAAAAATCCCAGTTACTCTTCAAGGTTAGCATAACTTTTGTAAATTTAACACGAATAGAGGTTAATAAATTGCACCTCAAGCATATACTGACTTTTGTCTTATTGTTTCTAAAAAATCTAATATATAAAATCAGTTATATAAGTTGAAAAGTAATGAACCGAAAAATACGTCTAACAGTAATTTTCTTTTGAATTCGATATGATAATGCAATGATTTTTCATTTTTGGAAAATTCGTACTAGAATCATAAGGCACTTGTTTTTATTCTTTATATGTTGTACAAAAGTTATCTGTGCAGTAAGTATTATGCTATATTGCTATACTGGGTAAAAAGTAATTGATATCGATGTATATCTATAATAAATAAATTGAAGTCCACTGTAGACGTTTCTCAGTTCGAAATATGCTAATGTAGATTGTTCTTAATTTCGAAACTTTAAATTACGAAAATCATATTTTCGAATGTAACAATTCACCTACTGTCCAAAATATCTAATTTCATAAATAGAATTTTAATAGGGATACAATGTAGATATTCCGAAATAAATCATTAGAAACAAGTTATATTTGCTTTGAAATCGCATTGATGAAATTCGATGTTTTGGACAGTAGGTGAATTGTTACATTAGAAAATACGATTTTCGTATTTTAGAATTTCGTAATTAAGAACGATCTGCAATAGCAACTGACAAACGTCTACAGTTGACTTCAATTTTAAGGTGAATCGTCTAAACTCTGGACCCCCCCCCCCCCCCTATTTTGGCCATTTCTTTGCAAGCTATTTTCCATATAATACCCATCTATGTCTCATACTCTAAATAAACAATGTATGGTACAGATATGGGCGTTACATCAGAAATAGTGTGGTCCATACTTGACTCATTTTCCTTGACACTCCAAAGCATATATATAAAGATCACAGCTTAATAATTAATATAAACGAATTACGGGTTTTTGTTTGTCTAAAACTAATCTAAATAGTTGCAATATGCTTGACATAGCATATTGTAAAAATACAATTTAATTATATAGCTAGAACACTAGTGCTGTCATATATCAGCACGACCCAAACTGACCAGTGATAAATTTATCATCCCCTATTTGGTGAATCTTCTTTATACTCAGATTTTGTCCATACTAGACCACGCAAGATAGTTCTGTCACAAAAACAATTTATCGAATTTAATTAATTTTTTTTATGTAGGAAGGGCGTCCACATACGTACATCGATAGAAATCCCGGGTAAAAAAAATTTTGGAGCAATGTATGGGCAATGTATGGGACATATGTGGCTCCGGCGCCTTAGCCGAATATGGGTTATAGTTTTCCCCACATAATACTTATGTGGTCCAGATATTGAAAAAAAAATGGCATGAATGTGGGCATGATATATGGGAAACAGTGTGGCCAATATTCGGCTTAGGCGCCGGAGCCACATATTGCCCATATACTGCGCTAATGTGGGCAGTGTGGCAAATATATTGCCAATATATTGCCCATTCTTCTAAAATTTCTTTTTCATTTCATAACAGTCATAGTGAATAGGATAGACCATTGAAGTGAACTTATGTGTCTTTCATTTTGACGACAATTGGAAATTTTCCTGCATTAAAAATAAATTATTATTGCCGATATATTGATAATATATTGACAAGCAAAGCACGTCATCTGTATATCGACAATATGTTGTCCATATTACGTGCAATTTATGGTTCTGCCACCATGAAATTATGTGGCTCATATTTCATCCGTATATTACCTATATACGATCCATGTTACAACGATGGCTCACATATTGACCATAGGTCATCAATGTTCGGTACGGCAGAGAACTCTGTCGTAAGCAATTCTTCGATCCTTCGATACTTTTTCGAAATGATCGACTCTTCAGTATCGATGAAATTTCAGTATCGATTCTATCACTGATGGAAAGATTCATTTGCATCAAAGTCGCCGGCTTAACTGTTAACGAATATTCAGCCAAATGAGGGTGCATTAACAGTTAGGAATGGATCATGTGGTAAAAGTAACGCTTGTGCCAAAAAGCGATCGTGCATTAACTGTTAATGAATAATTTGGAATTACTGTTAAGAATTATTCAGTTAGGTCAAATACTTAAAAAATTCGACTCTCAAATGAGTCGTGCATTTGCCTAAAATATTTCTTTCTATCAGTGTATAGCAATCGATACTTTTCGAAGGAATCGCCCATCACTAAATCCGTATAGAATAAAAATTGTAGATTAAATTTGCTTCTTTACTAATCATATTTTTTACCGAACTGACGGATTTTTGTGATTCTCCGTATTTTTCTTCTATTCTTTCTTTTCAAAAGATGCCAGAAGTGAAATTAGCCTTGTAGCAAACTAGTTGTTAAAAATCGATTAATATGATAGATCGGTAAAATAATTAAAATAATTTGTGAGGCATATTTTCATATTTTCCAGCTATCGAAAAATGGAACGTAGTAACATTACGTATGCATGACCGATAAAAATGCAGTTATTCTCATTGAATTTTATTTACAAGAAGAACATTTGACCTTCGTGATACTGATTTTAATGAAATTTTATTTTCATGAGGTTTTGTTTTTATCGATCGCTCATAATTTTCTAAGAAATTGATGTTTTTTAAGTAACTAAAGTTTCAATTAAAGCTTTTTCAATAACCTTCATAATCTTTTCCGCTTATAACATACATATTTTCAAAGCTATCGCAAATACAAGAAACCTGTTTTAAACAAAATGACAAATTTAAAAATAGCCAGCTTGCTCTTGTGTAAAAAGTGTAGCTTACTCTTGTCTGGATTCAGTTCAGTCCGGTTTCAGTCCAACAACAATGTAAATAAGTATGGTCAAGAAGTCTGGTTATGTCCAATCTTGTAGGTGCAACTGTTACAACATTTTTTCGAAACTTCTCATTTTTTCTTTCATAAGTCTGTAAAAAGAGCGACCTGTTTATCTTACAGTGTTTTGCTATACTTTACATTCAACCTGGATAGCATGGAAAAAATATACAGACTTCATCCAAGACTTTTCACCAGACTTTTGATCAACATTTGATATTTTATACTTGGGCAAGACGTAACTAGCAACCAACGCAATAACTTGGTAAAAACCGTCGGTGGCATCGATCATGGTTATAATACCGTAAGCCTTAGTTACTTCATACAGTGTAATACAGAGTAATCTCTGATGTCATACAATACTCAGAGCTTCGTCGGCAACGAGCTATCAAACACCTCATATGTATAGTCTAACCTTCGACTTTTCTCGTAAATTAACGTATAGTCGAGTTAGTTTTCGGAACTCGAATGATGATGATGTGAGATCCACTCGTTATCGACGATTACAGGAAGACAATTTTTCCATTCTGTATTGAATTTCGAAAAAATATCTCTTTGACGCACTATAGATTCAGCAAAGAACTACAATATGTAAAAAGAAAAAATTTAAATACAAAATTCAATAAAAAAATGGGTTTCGCTATTACTTTTCTTACACTGGCGAACTCGCACATTGTTGAAAAATGTGGTGAAAGGTCTCGATTCGTCTCATTCTTGACGAACCTTATCTAGACTTTTGTTAGACTGAAACACAAGTCTTTTTAATACAAACTGAACTTAATTTTTTTATAACCAAAATTGTTTCCTTAAACCTCACTATAAACTGTTTCCCAATGATAAAGTGGTCTTATAAGTATTGACTAAATGGAAAACTTTTATTTAAAAGTTGTTTTCTAGTCAAATAAATATTTATAGAACTATTTTAAGCTGAAACTACTCTGGTAGAAAATTGACCATTTTAGCTGATTAACGTGTTAATCAAATGGAAGCATTTTTGACTAAAATCAATATTTAAACTTTACCAAAAATATCGAAAAGTATAATCACATGTTCAATGATTGTCAATAGAATATGTTCTTATGATCGAAAATTGAATAGTTATCATTAACATCGAAATAATGTTAGTTTCACGTTGTGAACTCCAAAATTAATCAACAATTAGCCAACATATCGTTAACGTTTCTACCAGGGTATATTTTATTAATATTTTAAAAAGAGTAAAGTCGTCATTGTTTGAATATTGGCATAATTAACATGTGTGTTCTAGCAAAGACATGTATTAAATTGGACATCTTCTTTCGCAATAGATCGAATATATTTTCTCTCTAAATGAAGAACTAGTGATGAATTATGTTATGAATGGGATAAAAAGACAGGAAAGTCCGACGATAAAACTTTTGAGTCGTAACGTTATTAAAGCTGTACTGTTCGATCTACCTATTCACAACATGATACTTACTAGAGCAAAGAGAGAACAGGGTGAATGGAAGTTTAGGAGTTTTTCTTCACAATCTACCATGAAAAGTTTTTCCACTCCGAAGAAAGCAATTAAGCGTATTTCCACTCATTTAGTTTCGTTAGTTGCATTTTTCACTGAATCTCACTCAATTACAGAGTATAACAAAAACATAAACCCTGTATAAACAAAGATGCACCAACTTGCACTTGAAGACATAAGGCTTCGGAGATCGAATTACTGGCGTTGCATATCTAATCGATCGAATGTGGTTGTTGCATATCTGATGAAACTTTTAAAATCCGTTTACTAAAAGTCTACAAATGATCACTATTTCTTTTGTAACCTCGATAGAAATTGATTTATTCGTTCGTTACATTAATAGTGGCATCAGTGATACTCATTGTCAATCTTTTGTTAAGAATTATACAAAAGATCTGGGGGCAGGGGGGAGTTCACTTGTCCATTATTGTAAAATTGAATTCTAATCCTTCAGACATCAAGAAAAATAAAACCTTTAACACTCTAGTTTCATTTAAATAATTTCTTAAAATAAAATAAAAGATGTGTATAACTCAGTGATTCTTCATATTTTTGCATCACAGAAGTTTTAGTAGAATCCGTAAGGTAGAATATGATACTACCATCATACAAGAAAATATAGATGGTTACAGAAGGTAATTTCTTTTGAACGGGCCGTATAAAGTCGCAAAAAACACGTAAAGCCTACACCAAACTATAGATGTTACCCAAAGATCACATTGGAACAACCTATCTCGCACTATACATGTTACCCAGCGACTTCATGCAAAAACTTCCGAGTGTCCAAAACCTACTCGCGCCTATATTTGTTGCTAATAACCAGTTGATTGAACTAAATGAGATAAATGCAGACATCCTTTTTTCAACATATACTTCATGTTTATAAAACGTATTTTAATTCACGACGAATGGGTCTAATGTCTTATCAATATAGCATCATCTTCAATGATGATATTCGTTATGTTTTTTAAATTCTTAATTTTGTTATTTAATCCTGATAAAAAGACAATCTCTCACTTATAACTAAATGATATCTTTCTTCTTAATTACTCGTTGTTTAATACTTTTATAATTATCATTGATAAAATTTTCTTGTAATTGTGCAACTTCATTACACCTAAGCATAAATGAAGATATCTGAAGAAATACTTGAAAATCACCTCACAAATTAACGTTAAGTATTTAATTTTTTAGTGATTCTATTCTTAATAAAAAGTTACAGGGATCATGATACTATATAAAAGTTAATATACTGGTAATAATCAATTTATCTTGGCATCAGACTTCTATCGCTCTCTTACGTAAAAAAATATCTGAAGAAATTTCATCGTCATTCATTGGAGTTCATCTATTATAACGTTTATGAAATCTCTCTCTCTCTCTCTCTCTCTCTCTCTCTCTCTCTCTCCCGCTTTTTTTTCTCTCACTCTCTGAACGCGAGAATATAGATGAGTATACTTCATCTTTTTTATTGGTTTTCTCAAAAACGTCTATATTATTGCATTGATACTGATCCCAAACATTGACAAATAATTTATTTTGTCGGTAGTAATGCCTACGAAACTTAGTTTGGCCAACAATCTATGAAATAGAACCAAGAATTTTGGTGAACTTTCATCATCACGTGCTCAACGCGATGCAGCAGGACAGCCATTACGCAGCGTTCGACGTATACCCGTTGTTGCCTGTTCTTTGACTCCAATTCGGAGGATACAAATTTCTTTTCAGACATTGGAAACGGACGCGAAAGCGGATTTACAGTAAAATCGACTATTCGCAAATTGTCTGTACCATTGTTTTCAACATCTAATTGCCTAAATCTGTTAATAATATAATCATATGCGTTTGTAACGGACGACCATCATCACAAGTTTTTTTCCACCGTTTCAGAAATAAGCGCGGTTTCTACATCTCAATGGGCAAATACCGGTAGAATCATAGAAATTTAGCTTCGTTGCCGGACAAAATCAAGTATTTATTAACATAAGTCTGAAAACCGAAGATTGCAAATAAATCCGATCGGAGCATAAGCCAGTCCTGGTGCCCAGCGCATCTTGTCAGGGGTGCTTCCCCTTATTTTACGCTCCTGCGCGTTGTCGGTATATCGTCGTGACGTCGCCTCTTTAGCGTCGGCCAATGAACGAACGAGGACCACCTCCTACCCCCTGCGATAGTTAATGTAGCCGCCGCTCCGAGTTGCCGCGTCTAGCTTGCGCTAGCGCGAAGGCGCGCTCCGCCACGCCGATTCTCGCGCGTGTGTGCGTGTGCCGGGATCCAGTATACAGTGCAGGGACAGGCCGACAGGCGTAGCAGCGTATATATTTTCGCAAAATAACCTCGCAACGACACCCCGCGCGGCGGCGGCGACGGCTACGACGAGAACGACGTTTCGGCGCGGTGAGGGAGCTGCTGAGAAGTAAGAGTTGCCCTCTCTCCTCCCGCTTTCCGAGTGTTTGTGTGAACGCGGCGCTTTCTTATCTCTTTCTCTCTCTCTCCTTCCTTCACTCGCCGCGCGCTCAACGACTCTCCCGCTGCCGCTGCTGCATCAGGCCGTCGACGACCGCTAGCTAGCGCGCTAGGTGGAGAGAAAGAACCCCGCGCTACTATACACGAGAAGAAGCAATAGTGCTCATAGGAGTGATTCCTCAAGTGAGAGATAAGTGAGTACCGAAGAATTGGCCGACATTTTTGTTTCCCCCCGTGCGAATTTGTTATCTCGGTACTGTTGTGCGCACAATCGACCGGCGAGTCGGTATGCTAGGTTATAAAAGACGCCGACGCACTTGCATTTTGTGCGATTCGAACGCCGGGAAAGCGTGGGAGGTTCGTACTGCGACGTTGTGCCAACTCCGGAACGCTTGCTTGCTGCCCGTTGCCGACTCGATAATATGGCGGAGAAAATGATTAATCTGACCGAAAAATACGGGACATCTCGTATCAGCTTCGGTGCTTTTGCGAACAGAGAAAGAAATAAATTGTAAAAGTAGATGGAAAAATTGTTGACTTCGAGGGAATTGGCGGAGTAGCCGTAAGTGCTGCTCTTCGTGGAACATTTGTGGGGGAAGAAGGAGGGGGATAAAGTATATATACATATATAGGTACGAACTTCGCGGGAAAGCTCGGCGGGACGCCGATTTGTGGCGGGAAAATTGTAAACGCATATTTCATACAAACTTGATTATTTCTTTCATGTTTAAATAATTTGTTAATTATTTTTTAAATTCTAGATTTTATATGAATTAGCACGTGTGTGTGTGTGCGTGTATAACTATTTTTTTTATTGATTTTTTTTTTTATTACTCAAGTGATAGGATATTGTACTCTATTAGTTGATTTTTTTTTTATATACTGATGTTTTATAATTTGAATTTTCATATTTATACTTAATCTCTCAATTATTAGAATTTATTAATTTTCATATGAATCTTGTTACTGTAAAAATGTATTTGACAAATATACTTTAATTTGCAGATCAACTTCAATTAAGCAAAATGCGCAGAATAAGCAGAGGTAAGCCAAAAAAGTCTGAGTCGACCAGTGATGCAGAAGAAGAAATTAACAGCTCTCTAAACGCTGATAATGATGAAAGTGGATCCAATAATGATACTGAAGCATCCACTGCGGGAAAGAAACGAAATGCACGTGGTCGAGTGAAAGCCAATGAAGATGACCATGATGAAAGTAAAGAAGAAGCAGAAGGACAAGAAAATGGAAAGCCACCAAGTAAAAAGAAGAAGAAGGATAATGATGAGAGCATAGAAGAATCTGATAAGGAATCCGAAAAATCCAGTGGCAAAAAGAAAGATGAAATTGAAGAAAATGGAAAGTCAAATGCTAAAAATAAGAAAAAAACTAAATCTGTCCAAAAACAAGAAGAAGATCATGACGATGGTGAAGAATATGAAGTAATTATCAACTTTTGCTAATTTTTTTTTTTACGAAGATATCTTTTTTCATCTTTTACAATATGTAAAATTTTATTAGTGTATCTTTGTTTCTTACTATAATTTATTAAAAAAATTTATATTATGATTTTTATAGTATAAATATTGGTTAATAGAAGTCTGAAAACATTTCAATCGGAAAGAAATAATCTAAATTTTATTTTAAAGAATTTTGTTCTTAAAAAAAGTTTTAATAATTGAAAATTAGACATTTTTTATAAACTTAGTTTAGAAAATCGATTTTTATAGTTTTATTTTTTAATATTTAGTAAATTATTGAAAATTTGTTTTTTAGGTTGAGAAAATCATTGATCAACGTACAATTAAAGGACGTCGGCAATTTTTGGTTCGATGGAAAGGTTATGGAGAAGAAAGTGATACATGGGAACAAGAAAAAGAATTAAACTGTGACAGGCTTATAGAAGAATTTTTAACTGAACAAGAAGAAAATAACGAATCTTTTGAACAGAAAGATGAATCAAAGGACAAGACAGAAAAGAAAACCAAAGCTAAAAAAGAAGACAAGAAAGCTAAAAAGTCAAAGAAAAGCCATAAAGCTAAAAATGGTAATTTTCAATAAGAAACATAAAATATTAAATTAACCCTTTTAGTGTAGCTTAATGTATAAGTTTTCTATAACTTTCATAACATCAAATAGGAAATTAAAATATTAATTCAAATCATCATATTTTTCATTTTTCGAAAATTTCCGATATTAGGTATATCAATAACAAGAATATTTTACTATCTGAAACTGTATGCGGCATAATACACTGAAAGGGCTATTATTAAAATATCCATAATATTTAAATATTATGAAATATATTTAATAACTAGTGTTATGCAATTATTAATAATTCTTATTCAATTATATTTTAATTTATAGACAAAAATGAAGAAAACGGAGGTGAAGATGATGATGAAGTGGATGAAAAAGAATATGAAGTTGAAAAGATTGTTGAAGTTCACTTTAGGAAGGATAAATCGCGTGAATTCTTAATCAGATGGAAAGGATTTTCATCAAACTCGGATACGTGGGAACCTGAAGAGCATCTAAACTGCCCAGAACTTATTAATAAGTTCATGGAAAAATTAGAGAAGATTAAAAATTCAGATTCGCGTGAATTAAGGTTAAATCCTGGTCATACAAAACGGTTTACACTAACGATGCATGCTGATAAAAGACAATCGCGACGTAATGCTAATAAAGAAAGGTAAACATAAAATAATTATAAAGTTTTTTAAATAAAAGCTTAATAAAAAAATTTTTGTTATTTTTATTTATTTTTTTTTTAATAAAATTTTTATTTTAAAATGCGTTTTTCCAAATCCTTCCTTACACTTTAGTTTTTAATAAAACTAAGATATTGCAAGCACTTGATTTTTTAATATTACACATTGTTTATATTACTTCATCAAAGTAACAAAAATAAAGATGAAATTTTATGACTCGAAAAAATTTTTTAAAATAGGTGAAACATTTTCTATGGTTTTTTTTAATTGATGCACAAAATAGTAATCAAGTATAATGATTCAGATCCGAATGTAAAAAGTTATAATAAAAAAGTAAATGTTTTGTTTATTAATAAAATTATTATTTTTTTAGAGTCACCTACCATGAGTGTGATGCATGAAGAGTATCACATAAACAACTGTCAACGATTAATAACATGAAGCGAGTGTTCTAAAACTCTAAAAAATATCATTTGAAACCTAGTTTTTCAAATTCAAAAATTGTAAAAACGTTTTTATTCAACGTTGTTTTCCTTTTACTCTACAGAAACTGTATTGTTACTGTAGGCAATACAAAATTCGTATATTTTGTTTTAATTTCGAAAAATAATCTTTTGTAAAGAATATCAAATTATGAAAAGTATGATTAGTATATATTTTGACCAAGTAATACATTATGTTGTAATCAATACATTTAATTAAGTCTATAATATGATATAGTGTCCAACTTTAGTTGAAACATAGTCATAAAAGTGATTAAAAGTTTTAATAACATCCAAAATATATGTTGTGACTTAAAGTCACTTATAAATATTATAGAAAAAATATGCTTATGTATGTATTATATATGATTAATATCGTTTATTAGTCAAAACACACTGAAAAGAAAATGTTATTGATTGTGTATAATTCAATGAGTTCAAACATTTATGACTACTTTGTAGATATAAATGCAGAAAATATGACACTTGTAGTAGTGAGTACTTTTAAAAAAAATTATGTAAAATTATAATGTAACTATACTTTAACATTTAAAACCTGTTTAATAAAATATTAAACGTATATTTTATATAAAAATTAAACAGATTCAAACAGAATTCAAGATTTTTTGCAAAATTGTGTAAAAAGATTGGAACAATACAGTATAGGTTTTAAAAACTGTAATTCTTAAATATAGGTAAAATTTTTTTTTTTTACGAATCTAAACAATTTATTGTATCTTTTTAAGAATAATTAAACGTTGTGTTCCTAAACTTGTTTGATAAAAATTTTTTGTTATTTTACCAAAAGCATAATTCAAAATAAACTGAAATTATCAGAAGAAATTTTGAATTATTAAATTTACCTTTTACACATTTCTTTTAAATCAGAATTCTTAGTAATAATTATTACTTATTAAATTTATTTACATCTATTTATATATTCGATAATGATTTTTCATAGTAATTTTTTTTTCATTAAAAATCAATGGGGCTTTTTTCGCCGCTTGGTGGCGCTAGTAACAATAGCGCCACCAAGCGGCGGAACAAGCCCCATAGATAAGAGATATAGAGCCCATGGCCATGATGATAAATTGATAATTGCCTTTCTAAGTTTCTATAATAGAATCTAGGTTGTGACAGATGAAACTGGAAGTAGTATTTTGGTAATTAACTTTAAATTAATAATCTATTACTATCACATTTGTAATCAAATAAAAAGGCTATGTATACGTTAAGTACTTAAGTTAAATTCTGTTCTATAAATTTGGTTTACATATAATTACAAATTGGAATTCAAACTTAAACTTCGATGTTAAATGTTCGCCGTAGCTTCTGAACGTTGTGACTTATTATATAGCGCATCTTGAGTCTTGACATTTTTTATAGTTAGCATTGAGTAAAATGATTCAAAATAAGTCACGAATTGCGCGCGAGAGGCGGGGGGGGGGGGGGGGAAGTCCTCTTACGCTTTTTACAGATTTACTTTATCGCCATAAGATCTTATGGTACGCAGGTATATACCTATGGCGGTAGTTTTATCTTTATAGAGAAAAATACCTTGAAGGCAATGTATGTCTACGACTATATATAGGATAAACTACTATAAACTGTTTTATCAACTTGCGATCATTATAGTTTTTGAATCATTATTGCCTCGAAACATAACAAATGACCGTCAAGAGTCTACATATAGGTACAGGTATTCTCTGTACAAAGTGAGCTTATATTCATATAAGAGTATCGTTACGATTTTTTAATATCTAATAATAAAATGCACAAGGCAGTAAAAAGTATGAAATTTTTAGTTTAAAAATGTAATAATAGTTTGTTTTGAAAATTACATTAAAGCTTTTTAGTTTTGGTTTGCTACTTGCTGTAGAGGTTACTTTCTGCATCTGTTAATTGCCATTTATAGTAGATTTAATTTTAACATAAAATATCTTTTATACCTTCAGGATTGTCAAAACCACCAACAAAAAAAGTTATTTCGATACCTGGAAATATGTCATCTACAACGAGACCTAAAAACAAAACCCATTGGTCTCAAGGCTTAATTGCATCAATGAATGATCCTGAAACAAAAGTTGAAGAAGATGAACATATTGTTGTTATAAAGGACAAATATCCGAAAGCTCGTTTCCATTATCTTATTTTACCAAAAAAGGATATACCATCTATTAATCAAATTACAACAGATGATTTAGATTTACTCAGTCATATGGAATCTGTTGCAAATAAATATGCTGAAAAGCATAAACAATACGAATTCCAGTAAAATATTTATATTTTAAAATTCTTTTTAATCATGCATGGGATCTAAATTTTTTTCATTAAAAAACTATATAATTTGTAGGATTGGATATCATGCTGTACCTAGTATGCATAGGTTACATTTACATGTCATAAGTACAGATTTCAATAGCCGGTGTATGAAAACTATACATCACTGGAATACTTTTACAACACCATATTTTATTTCATCTAAAGGTATAAAATTGAGTTTAATTTTGCATTTAAAATAGATACTTAACTTTTTAACTCTTGTGAAATAACAAGTATTTCAAAAACTAATATTTTTTTAATATGAGAAAATATCATTAAAATAATTTTTTATATTAATATCATTAAGAGTACTTACTTGAACCAAGTTCTATTAAAATTATTTCATAAAATTTGCAATTAGCTTAATAGATGTGAACATAAATTTGTATTTAATTTTATTTTCAAGATGTTCGACAACTACTTGAAGACTATGGTAGTATCAAAATTAATCCAAAACTGAAAGAGATATATATAAATAAAGATTTGAAGTGTCACAAGTGTTCCTACATTCCAAAAAGTATGACAGATCTGAAAAAACATATATTAAAACATGTTCCAAGACAATAAGAATTTGATGGGAAAGATTTATATATTAATTAAAATTAAGTGTACTTAGATTTTTATTGATGAAAATAAATATATTTTTTTACTCAAATCATCGACAGTATGTTAATTTGGTTGATTGGGTTAATTGGGTAAGATTGGTATTAAGGATAAGACAAAAAATATTTGATGTTTCGGAAACTTTACTATAAATAAACTCGACATTTATGTATTAATAGGACTTAACACTAATTCACATTACATAACTATCTCTACTAACAATTAATAATTCTACCTATTTTCTTTAACAATTGGCTACGCGCAGCGTGGTGCACGTCGGCCCGCCCGAGTCATTCAAGACGGCTGGATGCATGCAGTATATATTGCGTCTCTATTTATCCGCTCGGGCGATACTGCACGGTGCAAAAATGGACTAGATACACGTGTCATAAGTCGTTCTTTATGGCACGGCGTTAAGCGCACTCGCTACGCTCGGGTGCTTATACACGCCGTGCCGTAAAGTGCGACTTATGCTACTAGTATCGTAATGTACTATTTCGCTCGCACGATTGCGTGCATTAACGACTTATTTTTTTCGAGGCATGAATAATATCTTTTCGCACACGTTATAATGTTCTTGAGTACGACGAAGAGAAGGTCGCGGGTTGTCTGCTTTTTTTTATCAGCAAAACAGCTTCGGTTTTCTCTTCGCGCTTTCACAACAACATCAAGCGATTCTTCATTTTTTATCACCCCTCGTTATCGAGCTTGCATTTCGCCTGCATTTTTGCTCCGAGCCCGACGAACGTCAGGGTGCCGGACTCGCTGAGGCTCGTGACCAGGCCGAGGAAGAGGTAGGCCAGATTGACCCAGGAGTACACGGGGAAGCGCATCAACATCCAGAGGATGGACATCAGGAATGTCACGATGAGCACTACATGGCGCCTGCCTATATGAACTCGCTGAGCAGACCGTTCAGCATTGCATTACCAGTGGCATGCACAAAATCACGATCAACGCTGCAAATACTATCAATTTTTATTCTAAACCATATATGTAATGAATGCAGAATTATTCTTTAGAAGAATAGTATAGTCATACTCAAGTAGTTCATCTCCTATGCTTTGCTATTTTCACATTCGGAATCTTATGGATGAGGTATAGTGTTCGTCGCTGTAAGAGAGTCGATAAAATTCGAAGCTCATACCGATGGAGCCACACGGTGCAAGCTGCAATTGTGCGGATCATTTGAGCGGTGCTGACGGGTCCTTTTTCGGCTGTGCTCCAGAAAGACTGCCGCACGCGACGAATCTCTGCTTAGAAATGATTCGATTCGCGACTAATAAATATTATTATTTTAAGGTACATTAAAAATATTATTAACTAAAAAACAATTTCATTCGATGACTCTATTATGCGCAGAGGCAACACAGGCTACATTCAAATCTGAAGTAATTTTGCAAGTACTCACCTTCTTGTTTCGTCTATTGTGCGAATTAATAACAAAAATATTTCTTCGTACGACGAGATTAAAATGTTACAATAAACATTAAAAACTATTTTAATAAAAAATTTTTCCTCCTGCGTACTTCTGATCTATACAACGCTCGATGTCTTGGACAAGAAACCGTTTCTATTATGTACTATTTCACCTTGTTCAAAACATTTAAGTACATAGACATCTTATTTTGGATTTGTATACATATAATTTTTTTTTAATTGTTTTCGTAAAAATAATAGTTATTCAAACTTTAGTTACTAATATTTACATTCAATCGACCTCTATATATACTTACGTTTGTATAACACAAGCGCGATAATCTAATAACAGAATTACACCACTCGATAGAAATATTTTCCTGAATTCAACAGCTAGTAACTTTTGAGAAAAGATTTACATTTTATATTAAAAAATTTGATAGAATTTATACCTACTGAAGATTACAAAAATAATATAAGTATAATAATTTTTCTTTTTAATTATTAGAATTCTCAGTAATAATAATTCTTATAATAATTATTACTTATTATTATTAAATTTATTTACATCTTCTTATATAGTTAGATACTTAATCAGTTTTAATAGTAATTTCTGTTCCATTAAAAATCAATAGAGATCGACCATGATTTCTGTATAATGACGTAAGTATGTCAAGGTTGTGACAGTTGGGAGTGGTAGTTGTTAATTAATAATCTACTACTGTCACAACTTTGCCGTACCTACCACGATGTTTTTCAATTAAATATTAATTTTTATAAACTTTTTCTTGAATTCTGAGAGTCCGAGTCAAATTTCAGATAAATCTATTGGATAATAAAGACAAAATTTGAAAAATCACAACGACGTATCATACTTATCATACGACATCTTACTGTTTTTCAAATTTCATCTTTATTTTGCAATAGGTTTATCTGAAATTTGACCGAGAATTAGATAATAAATTTTCCTTTGTGCGACGACTCTCAAAATTCAAGAAAAAGCTTATAACTATTAATATTATTTAGTTAAAAACATTGTGGTCGGTACGGTAGACAACTCTGTCGGTATAAGGTATCCCCTTAAGATAAGTTCTGTTCTACAGATTTGTACACTACTTCTTCTGGATTTCGTTTATTACCATAAGATCTTATCGTACGGTGGTACACAGGAATACTTATATCGCAGTAGTTTTATTTTTGTAGAGAAACCCATTGAGGCCAATGTATGTTAGTATGTACATACAATTAAAGTAAGGTTAAACTATTTTATCAATTTGCGATTATAGTCTTTGAATCATTATTGCCTGGAAACATAACGAATGACCGTCAAGAGTCTACGTACATGGGTATACAGGTATACTCTGTGACACAGAGTCTGTGTAAAGTGAGCTTATATTCATACAAGAGTAACGTTATCCACCGGGTGATGGCAGCACAAAAAAGGCAGCCAGAGAAATAAGAAGAAGAAGAAGAAGAGTAACGTTACAACTTTTTAATATCTGATAATAAAATGCACAAGGCGGTAAAAAGTATGAAATTTTTAAGTTTAAATAGTGTGCTTTGCTTTAAAAATTACATGAAAGCTTTTTAGTTTTGGTTTGCTACTTGCTGTAGAGGTTAATTTCTGTATTTGTTAACTGCCATGTACAGTAGATTTAATTTTAGCATAAAATATCTTTTATCTTCAGGATTGTCAAAATCATCAATAAAAAAAATTACTTCGTTACCTGGAAATATGTCATCTACAACGAGACCTCCAGTACATTGGTCTCAAGGCTTACTTACATCAATGAATGATCCAGAAACAAAAGTTGAAGAAGATGAAGATATTGTTGTTATAAAAGACAAGTATCCAAAGGCTCATTTCCATTATCTTATTTTACCAAAAAAGGATATACCTTCTATTAATCAAATTACAAGAGATGATTTAGATTTACTCAGTCATATGGAATCTGTTGCAAATAAATATGCTGAAAAGCATAAAGAATACGAATTCCAGTAAAATATTTATATTTTAAAATTCTTTTTAATCATGCATGGGATCTAAATTTTTTTCATTAAATAACTATAATTTGTAGGATTGGATATCATGCTGTACCTAGTATGCATAGGTTACATTTACATGTCATAAGTACAGATTTCGATAGCCGGTGTATGAAAACTAAACCTCACTGGAATAGTTTTACAACACCATTTTTTATTTCATCTAAAGGTATGAAATTGAATTTAATTTTGCATTTAAAATAGATACTTAACATTTTAACTCTTATGAAATAACAATTATTTCAAAAACTAACACTTTTTTAATATGAGAAAAATCATTGAAATAATTTTTTATATTATTAAGGGTACCTTAAGGTGGCTCCAGCGATTTTTGAAACCTACAAATATCAAAAAATAAAAATCTGCATCGAAAGCTGAAATTTCAAGCTTTTTATTAGTGTGTGTCTCACTTGGACTCACCAAGCAAATGAGAGAGAAAAAAAATGTTGATACTCGTACTTTTAACAGAGGCTCTTATGGGAGAAGTGCAATTCAGTGTGTTCATTTCCCCTACATGAGTTGAACATGTATAATTTCTTTGAAAATAAAGTTGTAAATAATAGTCCATTATCTATAGATTACAATAGTATGTTGAAAAATAATGATCAATAGTAAAATTTTCGAGAAAACTTCATGCATTAAACGAAAAAATTGCGTTTCCTGTATGTGACATATACTTTCAGGGCTGCATTACTTGATCAATAGTGATAGATAATTTTTTTATTTTTTGGGAGGCCTTAATAGTTAAAAGTATGTTATAAGTAACTATTAACTATTTGCATTGCAATTTTGTCCATTATTAAAGTAAAACTTCAATGCATCCTAAAAGGCCCCTCATAGATACAGCCCAGCGCACTGGAGCCACCTTAACCAAATTCTATTAAAATTATTTCACAAAATTTTAAATCAGCCTAATAGATGTGAATATTAATTTGTATTTAATTTTATTTTTAAGATGTTCGAAAACTAGTTGAAGAAAATGGTGATATCAAAATAAATCCAAAACTGAAAGAGAAATATATAAATCAAGCTTTAAAGTGTCATAAATGTTCCTACATTCCAAAATCTATGCCAGATCTAAAAAAGCATATACTAATACATATTCCAACACAATAAGAATTTAATACGGAAGATTTACATACTAATTAAGATTAAGTGTATTTAAATATTTGTTGATGAAAATAAATATATTTTTTTACTCAAATCATCGACTGTATGTTAATTTGGTTGTTTGGGTTGATTGGGTAAGATTGGTATTAAGGATAAGACAAAAAATATTTGATGTTTCAGAAACTTTACTATAAATAAACTCGACATTTATGTATTAATAGGACTTAACACTAATTCACATTACATAACTATCTATGTACAGAGTCTTTTATCGGTGTTATACTTATCATTAAGTTTCATACCTTCGCACATTTGTCATTGAAAGTTTACGTATATTTAGTAATACTGCGATTAATAGTTGAGGCGATCTTTCGCGTTTGAAAAATTTTCTTTTAAGTTTCTTTAAGTATTTCACTCTTTGCGTTCATAATTTACAATCCTTATTGAAATTGAAAATCATACAGTAATTTTGTTGAACAAAAAAAAATATTTTCAAACATAAAAAAGTCGAAGAATAAACAATACCTGTATAAAAAATGGACAACGTACAATAGTGAAAATGACGGCAACGTGCTATAAAACTAAACTAGCATCTCTACTTTTGAAATTCAAAGAAAGATTTTACAATCTCTGTCAGTCTTTAGTCACACGTAAAACATGTAAAGTCGCCAGTTTTTTTTTTCATTTTTCATCTCTAACAAAACGAAATCTTCAATACCTAGTCAGTCAAAATTAAACTACGATTCCCGACGAAAGAAAACATTCGATTTTCTCGATACATCTGCTATATCTTACATAGGAACTGAAAACCGATGATCATTTCACACGGGAACCTATCACTATTAAGTTTGAAACCAGCAATTTTACATCTTTCACGCTTTTCAACAGTTATTTTAACATTAAACCGCTCTCATCGCCATCTAATAAATACTCGCTCCAAGAAAAATCACGAAAGCTCGCCTCGCGCCACGTTAAACATCACACTTCTCCTTCGCACTCCTCTCTACTAACAATTAATAATTCTACCTATTTTCTTTAACAATTGGCTACGCGCAACGTGGTGCACGTCGGCCCGAGTCATTCAAGACGGCTGGATGCGCGCGGTATCGCGTCTCTACGCGCACAATAGATGGCTCGACGTATGATCTTCCAAAAGTCCCGCCCGATCCGTACGCAACTGCCAAAAGCGGTCATTTTTGAAACAAGTCGCTAGGTCCGGGGACAAAATGCCTTGGATGGGCACTTTTTTTCGAGAACGCGTCGAGGAATGTGTGGTGTTTTGCGGTGACCAAATTGTCCCGTCGATGTGCGCGACGAGACGCGATACGACGCTCCAGTGATCTTGAATGACCACGGGGTCGTCGTGGTCGCACTCGTTTACAGAAAAAATACCCTGTTTTTAAGTCTTTCCAAGGGCGCGAGGCAGTTTCCGCTAAATTTTCCAATATTCTCTAAGCCTGCTTTGCTATTTTTTTTGTGCACGCACGCGAACGTGCGTGCGTTAACGACTTATTTTTTTTGAGGCATCAAGAATATTTCTTCGCACGCGTTACAATGTTCTCGAGTACGACGAAGAGAAGGTCGTGGGTTGCCTTTTTTTTTTATCGCGCAACAGCTTCGACTTTCTCTTCGCGCCTCCGTTTTCACAACGACACGCGATTCTTTATTTTTTACCTCCCCTCGCAATCGAGCTCGCATTTCGCACGACTGAACTTATGCGACTACGAAAAAAAAATAAACGAATGGACTACGGCTTAATTTACGAATTGCATTTCTTTTGCTTCTTACTTTTATACACTCGAACTCTAGAAAATATTTACAATAAATTCATAAATAATTACTTAAAAAGCTAATATTTTACAACCTAGAAAGAATATCTTCACTAACAAATTTACAAAGCGACTTTTATCAATCATCGCGAGAATTTTTAGAATTATTTACAGATTTACATACGTTTATGTATATATATATATATATACAAAGATGCCGGGATGAGAGCTCGATTGCGGTTATCCTCCATTCACTCTTAGATTACAGTCACTCGCACTTTCAACCAGATTACCTAACATTCACAAATAATAATTCATCGCTAGTGACTACAAAATTGGCCAGTGCCGATTTCTTTTTAAATACGTTTAAGTTTCTGCTAATGTATCAATTTAGCAACGCGCAAATAAATAAGTGAATTTGCTAAGTCGACGCGTCGAATGTCAAGAAGCACGCTGAAGAATCCGCACACGAGGGGGCGGAACGGGCGGCTACACTCCTCTGACAAAGAATTCAAACTATACAATATTTCGAATAAATTTTACATCCTCGCATCGTTATAAATAAAGCTATGTCGCGAAAGCTACATTTTTCTTCCTTTTTTATCGAAATTTCGAATCGTATACATGTGTGACGCTCGAGAGGTATAGCCTTCCTTCGACAATCAGGATGCGAGCGTGTCTTGCTTCGCGCGTTGACGAAAGATCCGAGAGGGACCGAAAGAAATTCGAGCCGCGAAGGCGCGGTCGATGTTGCAGCGACTATTGTAATAAGTTATTTACAGCAGATATACAGAACGAAACTAATATAGACAGGTTTTTAACGGGTAAAGCTTCGAAAGTCTTTCAAGGTTTTTGTTTTTTGTTTTCTCGATGAAATCTTCTGTTAATCGTCAGTGGTTTCGGTCCCTCCTCTTCTTGGGGATAGGGCGGTGTCTACGAACTTTGACTAATCTCTCTAAACTCGCGAAAATTCACTAAGAAGTTTCGTCCTAAACGGAAAAGAAAACCACGCATTATGCAAGTGTCTCTGGTTTTTTTCCTTCCAAACGTATTTGTTCTATACACAGGCGATGTTCAAAGGCTTCCGCATTCGTCCCAAGGGCACAATATATAATAACAGCTATGTATGTCGCTCGCGGAGCGTCTTGAAGAGGCAGTTTGTTCCTGTGTTTGTGTGTATGTATAATATACACGTCTCGGTCTAATCTCTCCCCAACAATGCAGTCAGCCTATTAAGGTCCAGCGAGGACGAATTTAGGAATTCTCCTTGGGTTCCGTAGTCTCTTCACTCTCCTCCTTTGCGCCGTAGTAGTGAACCCGGACCTCCTCGATGGCCTGGCACCACTCGAGGGCGAAACCCTCGGGATCTTCCAGGTAGTACGTGCGGTTTGGCTGTGAATTAGGAACAAAACAACGCACGTCAGAAATGCCTTTACACTTTTTGACATTATAAAGCGGATGTCGCGAGGCTTTCAGGGGCTTGTTGCTTACCGTGTGCACGAAGAAGATTTTGAAGTTCTTGGGCTCGACCCTGAGTTCCTTGCTCCAGGGTATCTCGCCCTTGAGCACCGAGGCGACTGGATCAACGTAATAGAGGTGGGGTCCGGTCGTGAGCAGAAGCATCCGCCGCCTGGCGAAGAGGCCCTTCCTCTTGTTGACGAAGCCGTGCTTGATAATGAGATTTTCCTCGACGAATCCCGTCCAGGGATTCGACCTCTTCTGCTCCTCGAGCTTGCGACTGATATCGTCCTCGCTGAGCTCCGAGATGCCGGGCTTCTTCTTCAGCCTATCGAGCCTGATACGTCTCTTCTGCTCGCGGCGTTCGCTCTTGGTCTTGACGAGCTCGGGCTCCTGCTGTTCCCGGCTGCTGTCGTCCTCCTCGTCGCTGGGCTCGGCGATGCCCAGGCCCAGCAGGCGCGTCAACTGTTTGTCGTCCAATCCGGGCTTGAGATTGTCGGGCACGCGGTAGTGCGAGCGCAGCTCCTCGTGCTCGGAGGTGCCGGGCAGGTACGGATAGATAGCCGGCGGCGTCTGCTCGTGAAGCGACTCGAAGTCGACGCCCGCGAAGAATGGATGTGCGCGAATGCTGGGATAGCCGGCGCCGTGCTCGTCGCTGGCGCCCAGCCTCTCGCCAGACTTGAGCTTGAGTAGCTGGCTGACAAGGTCGCGCGCGAGCTCGCAGAAGCCGTCGGGGATCTCGTAGTCGACCTGGAGGATCTTCTGGAAGATGAGGTACTCGCTGCGCGCGCGGAACGGCGGCAGACCCGCGACCATCTGGTAGATGATGCAGCCGAGGGCCCAGATATCCGAGGCACGACTAGTCGTCTTCTCGGTGAGCAGCTCGGGCGACACGTACTGCGCGGTGCCGACGAAGGAGTTGCGTCGCTCGCGTCTGTAGTCGCCCGGCCGTTGCGGCTGCTGCTGTTGTTGCTGCTGCTGCTGCTGTTCGGGCTCCTCGCTCTTGAGGATCTTGGCACTGCCAAAGTCCGTGATGAGGATGTGCATCTTCTCGTCGAGGAGGATGTTCTCGGGTTTGAGATCCCGATGGATGATGCCGAGGCCGTGGAGGTACTCGAGGCCACGGAGGATCTCCGCCGAGTAGAACTTGGTGCACTCGATGTCGAAGCTGCCGACCTTGTTGATGTAGGGCAGGAGCTCGCCGTTCTTGGCGTACGACAGGACAAAGTAGAGCCTATCGAAGTCCTGGAAGGTGCAGAAGAGACGAACAAACGAGTGGCGAGCGGAGGCGAGCATGTTAAGCACCTCCTTCTCGCGCTTCACGTACTCGGTCTTCCTCTCCTTGATGATGTGACGCTTCTCGCAGACCTTGATAGCGTACTCCTTATTTGAGTGGATGTCCTTCGCCAGGTAGACCTGCAAACACATCGAGTTTCCTCGTTATACTCCCTTTTCCTTATTTTTCAACCTCGATCGCTTCGCGAGCTTGTTTACGCCGCGCGAATTCTCCGGCAGCGAGATAGAAGGAGAGAGAGAGAGAGAGAGAAGCGATGATTATTATTCGCGTATATATCGGCGGCCGGGTATCTGGTTTTAACCAGCCGCGGCTGGTGACATCTCGAAAAACTCGTTTACTTGTCCCCTCTCCTTGTGCAATTAGAAAGCAAAATTCCGGGAGACGGCGGCCCAATTTTTCCTTCTCTCTTCTGTCTCTTTCTCACGCCTCGCCTTTACGTAATAATACTTCGGGATGATGACTTACCGTGGAGAAGCTGCCCTCGCCGATGACCTTGCCGAAGATAAAGTCGGTGGGTGCGCGCTTTTGCGGCACATCGGCGGGCGTGGTGGTGGTTGTGGTCGTGTTATCGCCAGTGGCAGTGGTGGTGATGCCCTGGACGGCCATGGGCGTGTTGTTGCCGCCGCTGCTGCTGTTGATCGCCGGTGTTGGCAATCGGGCAGGGGCAACCAGGTCGCCCGGTGCGCCGACCACCACACCGTTCGTCACGTCATTCGTCGGTGGAGACATTTTGAACACCGGCCCCTCCACCGTTACTGCCGGCTGTGGCGAAGCGGTAAGCGTCTGATTCGCCACACGCTGTAACAGAAGAATTAAATGACGAGTTAGACACGTGGACACATTAACTTTATTTGGATATATATATGATTTTCAAAGTATGCCGATGGAGGAATGATAAGATTTTTGTAACGAAAAGAAACGGGAGAACTCCGCTATAATTTGGGAGATCGCTCGGTATTAGGGAAAGTGTTTCAACGTCGTTCTCACGAATTACGCGATGCTGCCGCGTAATCGTGATGAGTTTCTAAGTCCTAATTGGAGAATTCCTCCTCTTTCTTTTTTTTTCAGCCGCACATTCAAATCCGGCCACGGTATACGCGCACGCTCCGGAGAACCCGTTTCCGCGCGACGGCGCTAAAAAAGCGCCAGCGTCACGATGACAAGGCTACGGGGGGATAAGACTCGCATACACACAGAGAGAAATTATCATCTTCTCTCCGCACGCGCGCGCGCGGCCGGCCGCTCATTACATGGAAAAAATATTTTGTTATGATGACGCGGCAGTTTATAATCGGCCTGAAATATTCCCCCCGCGGCTGACACCGCGCGTAATAATTTTCCCTCCAAGCTATCTGCGTACATAATATATTTGCGCTTACGTATGTACACGTTATGTACATATATATATATCGATATAAAAAAGTAATGCGTCTGATATTAACCGGTCGACAAGTGGAAAAACAGTGAGCTGCAGACATCATCATCGCTGCGTCGCCGATGTCATCCTCTCTCTCACTCAAACGCTAACAAGTCCAGGCAGTGCAGTGGTGTATTAGTATTATATATCTGCAGACCTTCTCTCTCTCCGCTCGTTACGAGAGCACAGCGCGCCCCGACACTGTGCCACACACACACAACTATATATACACACACATACACAGAGAGAGAACACTCGACGGATCGAACTTTCGAAGGCACCTCGCCTCGTGCGCGCGTGGTATGTTACACAAGCATGTGCTCTCTGTCTAATTTGATCGCACGGCGCAGGTAGTAGTAGTAGTAGTAGGCGTGCAAGTATATACACACATATATATGTACACGAAAGAAAGAGAGCAGCGTCCGCTGGCCTCGAAAGACGGCACGACACTGCGGCAGTAGCGACGACGGCAGCGGCGGCTCCTCGCGCGCTCGCCACACCGCCGCCACCGCAGAGCGCCTATGGAAATAATCAAAAAAGCAGGGCGCGAGAGAGCGCGAGACGTTGGTGGGAGGGACGGATGGATATCGGGATATATAAGTGGGAGTCGCGAGTAAGCGTTACGAGAGCACCACCAGACGGATAGAGAGACAATAAACTGAGAGAAAGAGTGAGAGGAGGAGAGTGAGATCGTGTCGG
>JAPYZO010002484.1:17713-31218 GCA_030522905.1 Torymus flavipes | reverse complement strand
CTCTCTCTCTTCGCGGGGATCTAAATTCGAACGCACGCAACTGCGACCCTCTCGAGGCAGACGCGCCGGTCTATGTGCAGCGCCGAGGAACTACATACGGCCCGCGCGCACGACGACGCAAATAAACTTTGCAGTGCAGACGGCTGGTACAGGCGTCAAGCCGAGGAGGAGAGCGATTTTTCGCGTCTAGTTCGATTCGCGCTCAGACGACGGCCAGAGAAAGGGGAGAGAGTGAAAGAGGCTAGACGAGAGTCGTGGCGGTCCGAATTAGCCGCCGTGCTTTTTGTGTCTGCAGAGCGCAAGTGTGCTTTCTTAGAGAGTTATGGGTATGCAGTGAGTGGTCGTATTTCGTTGGTTCGCGAGAGATAACGGAGTATAGATTAGGGGCGGCTAATTCTTATAGAGGAATGATAATGCTTATTACGAATTACACCTTGCGAATTAATCGGAAAGATGGAAATCTACGGTTGATATAAATATTCAGAATGTGCAGGTTTTTTTGAGGGTGCATATATATCTGATATCCATATGTATATTATAAACATACACTTTCTGTTGGATAATAACACTAGCCTAGGACCTTTCTTTTCAGTAAGTAACCTCGCTCGGTAGTTAAACGTGAAACTACAAGAGATGCATTTTCACTCGATAGCTAGCTAGTGTGGCGAAATAACAGCAGCCCGCATGGAGGCATAATTTCGAGAACAATTTAAAATTCAAAAATTTGAGGGAGAACACGCGAGATACAGCACTACACACACACACACACACACACACATGCATTAAAGATGCCCGAGCGTTCACACACACAAATACAGAGCCTTTTTCCTCCCCGTCCTAATTCATCCGTTCGCGAGAAACAGAGAAAGAGAGTGCACAGCATGCTAATGGATTTTCTCAGACTTCACGCGAGAGCGCGGAAAAATATCGTTTTTCCACTTTTCTCGGGATTCTCATTTCGCGGCCGTCTCGTGATGAATCGTCGTATTTTCTGTGTAAACCAACGCAGTAGTATACAGCTCACACACATGTGTTGTGTATATACCCGCCACTCTAAATAACGCTCCAACTCTCTTACTGCTGCGCCGTGGCGCCCTCTGCCCCGAGAATCCGGAAGCTTGCGCGAGGTTTGTTTTGAACGCTGCTCCGCTCTCTCTCTCTCTCTCACGCGGCGGCGACGTTGCGTAAACGGATAAAAAGACTCTCCTCTCTTTCCTGCTCGATTTACAATTACATATAACGGAGCTTTATTTTGACAGCACGCGGTGGGCGCGTATACATCGAAGAAGAGAGAGAGAAAAAAAAGGAAGATATAATAATGAATCACACGAGGAGCCGCCGCGACGGCATGAGTGACTCACGTGCGACGTATCCCATCGTAAATAACAACCGCCGCTGGCATGTCCATAGACGCGCGCGCTGTGTGTGCTTTTAAATATATAAAGTTCGTCATCCGCGCGATCGGCCGTAAAAAGGCGCAACAAATATTCCCTCTTCCCCTGTGCACGTTAAAGGAAAAGGGCGACGTTCGTATATATACACGCGCATCGGCGAACTCGAAAGAATGCAAATTTCAGCGCCAGCCACGCCGCGCGGCGGCATATACATCGATGCCGCGAAGGATTCCGTCCGCCTCCAGGAAAATAAAATAAAACCTCGCGAGCGAGATAGTATAGAGGGAGAGGAGAAAAAGGGACGCGGCCGCGAGAGAGAGAAGGGAGCACACGCGAGAGAGAAGACGCCGCCGCCGGAGGTAGGATAGAGGTAGGTAGTAGTAGGGATAGGAAACACCGTTGTACACACGTATATACATATACACACGAGGAGCTCGCCTCACAAGCGCGCTCGCTCGCTCTCTCGCGAGTCTAAAATTAGAAATACCCGTTGGAATGTCGAGCTCGCTCTCTCGGCGGCGGCGGCGGCGGCGGCTCTGTGTGTAGTGTGTAACGGCTGGCTTTTTTCTCATACCTTTTGGCTATTGGCGTCTTGAGAGACGTTCTGTATGTGCTGCCAGCCGCTCGCACTCTCGTAGCTATATACTCTCTATACACCATTGCGAATGATGAAAGCGGGAGGAGGAGAGAGGCGCGCAGCATTCCTCAGCCTATTATGCCTCCCCCTTCTCCCCAGCAGCAGCAGCAGCTATTTCATCCGCGAGTCATGCGATAAGCTGGCCGTTTTGCGGGCACGGCATACCTTTTTAAAAATGGACCACCGCATGGGGGGTCCGAAATTTCGCGTTTACTCCTATACCACCGCACGTGGCCTTGCCGTGGAAAAGTGCGTGCGGCGTACAGAGACGAGATAGAATAACACGGAGGGAGAGGAAAACGATTGCGTACTCTAGCGACGACCCCCCTCTGGAGTCCCACGCTGCGATCTGCTACACCGCGGCGCATCTCACGCGAACGCTTTGCGAGCATTGAACAACAAGGTCGAAAAACAATCGGCGCAAGTTCAAGGAACTCGCGCCAATGCGCAATGCAAATCTCGCGCCCACCGCTCTCTATTGCTCTATTCGAGACTGCGCGAAATTTATCAGCGAGCGCTAAAAACAGCCATTGCACGGTGTGTGTCAAAAAAATAGCAATAGGCAGTCTTAAAACTTTGTTTACTATTACTCGCGCGAAATTTCACTGCCGAAAGCGAGCAAACCGCAAGCAACAGCCTTGCTCGCATCGAATGTAGTCGAATTGGAGGCCGGTATATAATTATCGGTCTCTCTCGAAGCGCAAGCAACAACACACACAGACATCGCGAACGAGGCCAGGCAGGCGCGCACGCCAAAGTATGGCAGAGTGTAGCTTCGCGAAGTCGGCTCTCTCGACTTTGCTACAGTGCAGTCTGCTGCCGCCAGTAGAAGTACAGTGAGCGTCAAAAGCTCAACGGCTGCTGCTCCGAAATGAACTTCGGAGTCAGCTGAGTATAACTAAGTACTGTCTTCGCGTCACGAGAGCTATAATATCGAAGTTTCCTGATTTAGTCCGCGTGACTCGTCAGCGCGTGCGAACGTCAGGTGTCTTTACGTCATACCGAATTTTAGCTTTTTAACGTTGCTATAGTGGGAGTTATCTCTCTTCTCGAAATATACTTTGCGCGCGGGGAGGGAACGTTGTATAGCAGGGCTGCTCTGCCCTTACAGCGCGACGCTGCCCTCCCCGCGCCGCGCGAATTTTCGCGCATGTGTGATCGAACTCTTTCCCCCACCGTGCCGCCGCCCCATCTTGGCGCGCTTACTCACACGCTGCGGACGCCCGTGTGTACATATATACACCTATATACACGTACCGAATTTTCCCCCGCCGACGCGCCGCTCGCGTAGGAGGAAATTCGGCGGGGTGCGGCGAGCTATAAAGCATGCGAGCGAGAGAGACGGAAAGAATGAGCAAAATATTTGTTGTCTCAAGTGCGAGCGAGAGAGAGAGAGCGAGTGTGCGAGCGGGAGAGCGACGCCCTGCCCGCGCACACGCTTAAGGTCGTTGACATTTAAATCTTTAAAGCGCCTCGGGACATATCAAAACAGCGCGCGTCTGCTGCCCCGCGCGCGCGCGCACGATCCCTGGGAAAACGCGTTGAATTTTAACTCGCGATGAGCGATATTTTTCTTTTTTGCAAGGGGGTGTGCAGAGCGCACGACAGGTAGTTTAAAACTGGATTTTAAATCCCCCGTCGTCGTAATTTTGTTTTATTTTTTCCCCGAATTAAAATATCACACACGAGGGGGGATTGTGATAATCCTTATCGCGGATGTATAGGCGAGGTTCTCACGAGTGGACCGCGCTAATGTATCAATTTTTTCGAAAGTAAAAATTCCATCGGCTGCTGTGTGCTGAACGAAAGCAGCCGATAAGAGCCGCACGCCATTTCACACGCAATCGACGAGAAGAAAAAAAGAAAATTTATCTCTATTTTCGAACTGTGTGTTACGCGTCGAGTGTAAGAAAAGAAAGAAAAAAATCACAACACACACACACACACACTTCGTGGCGCCTATACGAGAGCCAAGGAAAATTAAAGGCCGCGATAATCGGGGACAGGAAGAGAGAAAAAAAATTCTCCTTCGGAATGCGCGCGCGGCGAGCGAGAGAGACAGAAAAAACCTCGTGGGAAAGTTTAGCGCGAGCGCGCGCTCGCTCGTTCGCTCTACACGCGCGCAATCCATGAATGAAAAACGCGCTAGTAAACACGAGAGCGAGCGAGAGAAAGAGAGAGATAGCAGCGGCGCAACGCCTGCGCCACGGTCACTTGGACGCGCTCTTTCGACGGAGATTTCCCAATCATCCGATCGGAAGCGTGATTCTCGATAAGAGCCCTTGTTTTTTTTTCTTATGTACACACACACACACACACATATAATATCGCGCGTTATCGGGGAGAAGATGCTGCTCTTGCACGCGTACGTCAAAATATTTGTTTCTTTCCGGCGCCGAGAGTATTATACAGAGAATATAAGCGGGGCATTGGGCAAAACATGTTTTCGATTTAACGCGCCGCAGCGGTGGTAGCCGGAAAAACTGGAAGGCGTCGCCGCCGCCGTCGTCGAGTGAGAGCTGTGCAGGCTTTTTGCCCGCGGTAAGATTTCTTAATTAAACGTTTTAGCCGTAATAATATAACGCTGCGCGCGAGCCGGTGAAACTATTGTAAACAAGGGATTATCGACGCGTTTTGCGAAACTAGGTGCACTCGCGGAAAACTAGGGCTTATTTATAAACACACAAGGCTGTTAGAATCAGGAAAAATCGAAAAATATGATAGTATAGCGCGACACGCGTGCGTCGTTCGCGCTCTCCGTCGCGGTCAATTATCGAAGGTAAGAATTCCCGCTCTCACTCTATAGCGTGCATCGATCGGGAACGCTGTTATACCTCAGCGAGGGTGGGAAAAAAAACACTACCTTGCGCGAGGTCGTGCAATTTTTCGCAATTTTCACGGATCTTGTAGGAACACTGAATTGTGCGCTGTAAGTTATTCAAGACGATCACACTGCGAGAGAGATACGAGTTGTTGTTATTGTCGGACTTCGCGTCTCTTTTATATGCCGATTCGCACATCACGCGGCGTTCGCGTGTCGGGAGGCTGATCGTCGGGACACACCGAGACAGACTCAGGCCAAAGATCGAGCTCAGTCTCCCGCCTCTCTTATGCTTCGCGCAGATGTTGTTGTTGTTTGTGCCCGCAGGTATATTATGCGCTGAGAAAGTAGGTATAGAGGCAAGTAGGAGATAGGGAGAATTCACAACGTACACATTTTATCTGTTATAAACGTCGGAATTCTGCTCTCCCGACGGCTGGCATTGTATATATAACAAACACCACGCGCGCAGAGGGAGAGCATCTCTCGCGAAATATTGATAGCAAACGAGAGGCAACGAGCGACAATTATCATTGTTATTGAAGGGACGCGCTGGCGGTTGGAGCGCGCTTGCACGCCGCGCGTGCTTCTCTCCCGCGCGGCGCGCGTCATTCACGATCAATAACGCAAGTCGACGAGCATAATCGACGAGGCGCGAGTGCAGCACACTGCGCAGCACACCAATACACGAGCGGGAGAAACGTCATCGCACGAAGGGAGAGAGCGCATCACGACTCAAAAACAGTGGCACGTGCGGGGCCTGGATTATGATGCGCGACTGTTGACATGTTCGCGAAATATCTAAAGGTCAGAGATAGAAGAGAAGGAGAACTGTCTGTGTTCGTTGTAAAAACGTTCTTACCTTGAACAATTTCTTAAGCCTCCGGTAGCCGCGATGCAATCGCGACACGTACTGCTTGTTGGAATCCAGCTTGACTGCTGCTAGCCACACTGAGCCAAAGGAAGTAGTCGGCGTAGATGGAGTCAGGCGTGCTGCCGCTGGGGCAGCAGTTGCCTGCCTCTCGACTATTTCTGCCTGGCGCTCTTGCTGCTGCTTCCTCCTCGTCTCTCGACCCTGTATCCAGCATCCAGTTTGCTGCCGAGTTCGCGTCGTCGCGCCGTCCTGGATGATACTTGTGGCCCTCGTGGCGCAGCCGCCCTTCGTACTTCTATCCGGAACGCTGTGATGCCTTGATATTTTACTTGGCCCTCGTGTCCGTTTAACTTGTTGGCTTTATTTTTGATGATGTACTAAAGCCCACTGAGACTCGGTGTGTGTGTGTGTGGGTGTGTGTCGGTTGAGAGAAGATATATGTTGGAATAAAGTTGTTGCGGCTGCTGATGATGGAGTCCAGAAGAGATGTGGTGGTATGTGCTGGGTGATGAGAACTCACGAGTTTTTTTTTTTAATCCTTTTTTGGAGTGCGCGTGGGTGATGAGAGAGAGAGAGAATACTGTTTACAACGACGATATTTAACAACAAGAACAACAACGTGCGCTGAACAACTTTGTTATTTTTTTTTTTTACAACTCGAAGAAGCGATTATGATTCTAAGTCGCGGGTAATATATATGTTTGTATATGTTTATAATGCTGTGCCAGAGCGGAAACAAAACACCGTGTCCGGGGGCTCGGAGAGCCGTTCGCTTACTGAACGCCTCACGGGCTCGTCGCTCGCGCCTTGCTCGCGCGCTCTCTCTCCGCGAGCCCGCGCTTTCTCCCCCCACAAAATTTACTCTCCGCGACGATCCCCACCACTGCGCGCACGCTGATGGTGGTGGGAAAAGGCGCGCGGCGCCTCTAAGCCACCTGGGAGAGGGGGGATACTACTACGCTCGTTCTTCTCCTCCCCTCTACTTTACTACACGTCTGCCTCCCCTACTACGCCGTCGTCGTCGTTGTCTTCCTGCGCGCGCGCGCGCGCGCTTTTTCCTCTACAGAGGGAGACGGAGAGAGAGTTTATTCCTCGACGACGACGCCGCGGTCAAAGTACACACGGATGCGCTCGCGAGCGAGCGAGAGCCGTTTTTGTTTATATATCTCTCTGCGCTTTTTGCGCATTCGTGAGAGAGACAGAGGGATTATCGACCGCTCGTATAGAGTGAGAGGTCGACGCTTTCGTGTTTTTTTTTTCTTCCCTCTTTTTTTTCTTTGCGTGCTTTAGGGAGCGCAGCGCGACAGACGATTGTTTTTTTCCTTCGCATCTGCGAGCGGCCGTCGCTCTTTTTTCGATTGTTGTCTGGCGAACTTCGGAGCTGCCGCCGCTACTTCTTATCGTTCGTCAGAAGATAATGCTTGTAAACAAGGAAGCGCGTGCCGGGAGTTCACCTGCCGTCTGCTATATAGCGCCACGGGCTTTCGCAATCCGGAGCAACGCCGCGTTTTTTTCGGATCCACCAACGACGCACATGCACTGCACAGGTACAGTGAAGTGGAGCACATACTTGCGCAATATCTCGCTCGCTTGCTCTAGTTTTGCATAACATTGTCGAATGGCGCGCAATGAGGAATTTTTCTTTTCCGGCGTCTATATAAGTCGAATGAATATTCTGGGAGTGATGAGAAGGGTTTTATGTGTGTTTTTGTATTTACGCCAAGCGAACAGCAGCAGCAGCAGCAGCATATCTCGGAATGATAAGCGATGGAAAACGAATGTTTACGTTCCAATGAGAATGCATACGGCTGTCGCCGCCGCCCGCGCGACTGTATCGGAAATGCATAACGCCGAGTGAAATTATAGGCGCTGAAAATAGAACACTTATATAAATACGAGGCTATGGCGTTTTAGCCCGTATCTCATTGTTTGCGCATAATATAATTTCAGACCGTGCGCGTATACGCGAGAAAGAAAAAAAGTAGACGTGACCAGTGCATACGTATTAGATATACATGGGTTTAAAAATATCTATACCAATTCCAAAACATTTCTGAAAGCATTCTAATTTTCCTATCAGCGTTATTATTAAGTAAACATATATTTACTTAATAATTACGAAACAAACATTGATCGGCCGATGCGCGTATAGGCCATTCGTCGAGTTACATAACTTAACGATTCCGATCGTTTAACGTGTATTATACGCATATATATATTTATAGAAGCATTCGAGCTTCCAGCATAAATGCATACGTAATGAGTCGGCATCGACGACCATTCTTACTTCTTTTTTTTTCTTCTATATACGTGGAAAGATCTCCTCGCATATATATACATAAACACATCGTCAGGCTCATTCACAGCCCACGTGGCCATCCCAAACGACACGTGCTCCGCGCGGCTCTTCCGCCATAACAAAAAAAAAATCTTCGCATAATATATCCTACATTATCGGAGCAAACAATTTTGTTTGTTTCTCGCTCGCCGAGAAATCCATTCGACGCGATAAGTCTCGATGTCAGTGCGCATGTATCGATTCCTTATCGTATATACATATACACGGTGCCGCGCGGCGCGATTAAAAATTCCTTTTCCGATAATATTCTCCGGCGCTTCTAAGCAGTCCATATAAATACACTACTCGCCCCCGTTACATTAATCGAGGGCCACGCGTATATGTACATAATACTAGGCCACGCTCATGCTTGTTGCAGAAATTCACGTGTGCGCAGCGTCGAAACGCGCGGCAACGTTCTCCCGCGGCATGGAGGGAATATACAAACGTGGCGCAGACGCACACGGCGCACGGGGCAGCGAACTCGAGCCCTTCGCCCTTGCGCGCGCCCGTCGCTCTCGTCTCGTCCTGCGTCCCTCCCTTTCCTCCTCACTCTCTAGTCGAAGGGAGCAAAGACCGAGGCGCGTCCTCTTCCCCTGCAGCCGCCGCACCCCTACTCCCTACGATTCTCTTTCTCTACTCGCCTCCCTCCCGTGATATAGCCCTTCGGCGGTGTGCGGTGCTGCAGCGTTTTTCGCCCTTCTACCTCCGCTTCCTCCTTTTCTTCTCCCTTCCTCTCTCCCGCCGCTTCCGATCCTTTTGGCGGGACGAAGGTTCGATGGGCTTTCGAGGAACGCTATATACCATCAGCACCGCCGCTGCGCAGAACTATACATATAGGTACACGTGTGCGCGTGCACGTGTGTGTACGTATCCTATCGCATACGTGCAGGGCTGCACGCTAGCGCGGTGGCTACTAATTTCGTAACTGCAGTGTATATATATACGGGCTGAATATACTGCGCAGTAAGGTTGATCCTGCTGCGCAACTCGTGCGGTCATCATCGTTTCGCTTTTTCGAGTGCTGTCGCGCGCCAGGTGGCGCCCCGCGTACACTTCCGCGCGCTGCACAGCATGAGGAGATAATCGTCCGCGTGCGCTGGGTGCACGGTAATAATGTAGGTACGTTTGATTAGATCCGGAGAAAAGGAGAAAAAAAATGTGTCTCGGAAAGGGCTGTATTATTATTGCACATCTGTTGTTTGTGTGTGTAATATGTGCAGTTAATACTATGGGTTCGCAGTGACGGCGACCTTGCTCTTTAAATATGATTTAAATGCGCTGGCTCGCAATGTTTGTGTGCGAGCGAGCGCGAGGTCGATTTAAAGGTCAGCTGACAAAAATGCCGGCACAATAAGGTGCTGATGGTGTGTGTGGGTTGGTTGTACGATATTTGATTTGGCAAAAACTGTATTATGCGCCTGGATTTCGGGACTTTTGAATGGCGTTCATAAAATTCGCCGTTAAGGTCGGGGTAATGGAATGACAGGGACAATAGGACTAACTGTTTTTAATTATGTATAGTTAGTCTTATAAAAGACGGTAAACGTTCAGGCAATAAAAAAACTTCCTTTTGCAGTAATTAGGGATAGTACGTTCACAATCGTTTGCATAAATAAATTAGGGTATACCTCGTACATAATAAACTTCATTACTTGGGTAAACGTTCGGGCATTATAAAAAACTCATTTAAGGGATAATCAGGGATAGTACGTTCACAATCGTTTGCATAAATAAATTAGGATATACATACCTTGTATACATTATAAATTTCATTACTTCGCTTTTTGCAAGAAAGGAAAAAAAATTGGTACAATAAAAATGTGCTAATTTAAAAATGAATCGGCGCGTAACCATCATCTTCACAGTCCGCACCCCCTTCGCAAGAGCAGCTATAAGATAATTTTTTTTTATTGGCTGCCATTTAAAGCGATGATACTGCACTTTTAAAATATAATTGAATTAATAATAATTTTTTGATTATCATTATTTCCACAGCAAACGGAAAGTAGCTCTCATACACACACCGTAACAATTCCGGTAACTATGGTATAGTAGGACAGAGCGGCGTCCGAAAATTTTCCTTCCCCGCTCATAATGGCTTCGTAATATTTTCGCACTCGCTATATGCCATAACAATATGCTCTTGAGTGCGCGCGCATGTTTCTGGTCGCTTCTATACATACATGTACAGACCACGTGCGCGCGCCGCGGGCCTATTCTTCCGTGGGTGTGCATTGACCTCTTGTTTGCCAGCCAAAACATTGTCGACGCAGCCCCCTTTAGTCTTTCCCTCTCCTTCCGCTCTCCCTCTCTCTCTCTCTCTCTCTCGAACCGCCCACGAAGCTGTCGAACTTGTGTAAGTATACTTACCCCGTCTGTCAAAATAACGATGTATGAGCGACACACACACAGGATACGATATTCTATTTTCGCGCGCGAATATGACGATACGATACGTACATATATTGCAATCGAAAGCGAAAGTTCGGCGAACGATATGATGGGGGTGTTATTATTAGCCAAAACGGCGAAGTAAACAGAGAGGTGATGCACGAAGGGCGCTCGTGCTGTCTCGTTATAATCGGCTGTCAGAGAACCGATAAAAATTGAAGTTTTCCCCTCTCTCGTCATATACACTCGTGCTACTTGTCAAACAAGCGATTGCGACACATGTGAGAACGCTGGGCGAAAAAAAAACTATAAGTTCAAGAAACAGCTGTTGTAATAACACGAGAGAGATCGCTTCGTGGAACAATTTTCCGAGGACCTATAAACTTCCTCGCCTCGGCGGCGACAATTCGTTTTTCAATGCGCACGCGCCGTTATTTTTTAGGTTAACGATAACGATGTTTTTGTTTTTCACCGAGCACGCGTGCACACTCGCACTTTTTTGCTGCCTCCTTTTTTCCAAGGAGAGTATAGAGAGAGACTTTTTACGAGGCGTAATGAACGCGCGCGTGTGTCGTTAGTACCTACAGCGCGGCCGTTATTTTTGCGCTCTTATGCTCGTTTGATTAGGCGCGTGTTATCGTCCGTTACTCAACGCCGCGAGACAATGTTACGAGGCCGATGAGAAAGATGAGAGCTGCTTTTTGCCCTCGCGGCTCTGTAATTCGAGACATTTCGCGCGCAACAAAAAAGGTAAAAGAGCGCGAATCCTGCTGCATATCGTCGCACGTGTCGAGCTAATGCAGCGGGCGAAAATAACAATCTTATTTGTAAACATTATATACACTCGGGGAATTCATAATGTTTGAGTAATGTGTGTATTTCAGGCCTCGTGTGCCTCGTGTCCCGGCTTTATTAGTAAATATTTTTCGGGGAATGCAAAATGTTTCTCAAATGTATATGCGCGCAACAAACTGGAGCGCGATAGGAGCGCTATAGTAATTGTGTGACAGTCTATTAATAATCATTCGAAGGTAGAACCGCACGCCGATGTGTATAAAAACAAAAGTTCTTATATGCGACATTGCGCGAGAATTTGCCAATATTGTAATCATCCGGGGGCTTTCTCACTCAAGCTCGTTCGATATCGAGGGCGCTCGGTGCAATGGCAAACAACTCGGCGGTTAATTTTCCATTTGAAAATCGGTTTCGCGCCTTGGCATTGATTCGCTTTGCACCTTCTATTTTAACATCAGCACGCAGTGTTATACAATTCCTTTGTCGCCCACTCTATTTATAAACCGCGCGGGCACACGTGCGTGCCTTCCGCGACATTCCTCTCCGCCGAAATAACCGCGTATCGCACGTAACTATCTCGCCTCACGCATTCATACCGCTCACTTAAGAACCTTGCGATAAGCGAGAAAAGAAAAAACATCAACAACAACAACGTTTCGTCTCGTCGCCCGAGGACATCCCAAACCTAATTTAAAAAAGAAAAGACAAAAAAAAACGAAGAACTATAAACTCCGATTCACCTCCACAGCGCCAAAACAAAGTCGTTCGCCGTTAAAGAGACACGTGTGGACCGATCGCCATCACCGTCATCAGCATCATGGCGATATAATCCTACGTGGAAAAATGGTAACGTGTGGGCGGCGAGGAGAGACGGCGATAATTCTGCGAAATGGCAGGAGCCCAATAAAGTTGTTTACGCGGCGGCGGCCGCAGCAGCGGAGCGTCGAATGATACACACGCGCCGCCGTGGATTATATATAGGTATATCTCGGGCTGCAGCAGCGGCGCATCATCGAAAGCGGTGTGCGGGCTTTTCGAAACGTAACACGACGCCCGAGGCTCGAAAGCTGAACGCGCGCAGAGAGTGTCAACATGGTGTTTCGAGAAGAGTCTGATTGTGTGCTTCTTTCACGATATTTTTTGCTATATATAGACTCGGAGGTTTAATTGAAGCGCGAGATGTTGACTAAGGCCTTGTTTGCGATGCTTAAAGGGAATCCCGGTAATTCAGGGATTATTTGGATGGAGGTTACGAAAAAATTGTGTGATAAGGTGGTTTTGTATCTTAGAATTTTCTCAATTCTTATAGGTTTCTAGAACGTGCCCCAAATAAACTTTTACTCGATTTAAAAAAAGAATGGCTAGCCAATCATATTTGTACTTATTCATTCATCATAATTATAAAAAAAAAACGTGACCACGACAATTACGTTATCAGACTATGTAAGGTCTAAACGGCGTGGACATTTTAAACAAAATGAGCCGTCAACAAGCCAATTTTCGCAATCAGTATTACGTCAATTCTCATATTTCAAGAACCTCAAAACGTCTTGTTTTTCCCTCAATAATTAACGAAATTTCCGCCAAACGCGCTAAAAGTGAAAAATATTTTTCGCGCGAAAAGCAACATACACACCGTGCGTATATACACAAACCAATACGCGTGTCCGGCACCATTCAATCTCCTCACTTCGCCGAAAACCCTCTCACTCCGCAGACGCGCGTGCGCGCATAAGTATAAAATGCACTTCCCGAGAAGATTGATCAATTATTGCGGAGCGGAAGCCGGTGCGAGCTTCAAAACAAAGTCGACGCTTGACTCAGCCGCACGATGAAATCATCATCATCGGGCACCAGCAGCTGCTCGAAATCTGCAGGCGCTCCCGGTGATGTATATAAACTCTCTCTATCTCTCTCTCTCGGCGTCGGGCGTAAAATCGAACGACATCACACAAAACCTCGTCGGGAATTCCTCGGGCAATAAACGCGCCGACGCTGATGCAGCGAGCGCGTTTGAGAGAAAAACAGATGACTCGATATTATTACGGGGAAAGAAGGGCGGGAGGAAGCAACAGAGCCGAGGAGAGAGAGTGAGAGCAACAAGTATCTCGAAGGCGCGCGTGCGAACAAACACGGGAGAAGCCTGACGTCATTAATTGCGGCAATAATGCAATAATCCTCCGGGAGACACTACACGAGCCGCCTGTAAGGACACGAGCCCTTAAGAATGCGCGGCCTCTTTATTTACGCAT
>JAPYZO010002484.1:0-17706 GCA_030522905.1 Torymus flavipes | reverse complement strand
TTTTGATCGAAAAATAATGCGACGACGCGCCGCGGGGATCAAACAATTATTTTCGATGCACCGCGCGGTCCTCTCTGTGATTTCGTCATTGTTGTTGTTGTAGTAGTCCACTTAGCAAGTGTTTTTCAATAGCGCGCTTTTTTTAGCCGAGATATACGCAGCTGATATATTAGTTTTTATTTCGTAGAAAGTTGGACTATATACTCGATAAGGTGTCAATTAGCGCCGCTGCACAGCTGTATACGAGCGCGTCACAACAGCCGATAATAAAATACTGATCGAATGTCCGCTATGTGTGAGTATGCGTGCGTGTGTCTGTGTGGGTGATTATTATGTGGATATGTGGTTATTTACTAAGCCCTATTAGGCGAATTAATTCTCGATGGGTTATTTCGATTAGATATCCTGCCGCCGCTGTTTCACATTGCACATTGCAGTTGTCGAGTGCAGGGCAAAAATCTCAAGTACTCGTGTATATGTACGCGGTTTCAATTAAATATACTTACTCATTGCACCGGTGTGATAACGTTAATGGAATTTTATCACGATGAGTCAATGAAAAATCCGCAAATAATATCCCGAGTGTTTATATGAATTACGTAATTAATGAAAAATACATGATAAACGTAGGAAAAAAGTTTCGGCAACTCGTGTATGAATACTATACTTCGCACGTGAGCGCGCTGCAGAGTTACCGAATATTCAAAAGACTTGAGATTATTCCCGTCCATTGTGTTTTCAAAGAGTGTATTAACATTTTTATTCCGTGTAATTTTCAAAATGAAAGCCATGTGAAAGCATTGTTGTAGTAAATCAGCCACGCCTATGTGTTTGTGACACGTAATTTCGTTTCACTTAAATGGACTTCCTACTTACGTATATTACGAGAAAAAACTGAAATGCAATTTTTTAACGAGATAGGTATATCAAAGAGTCGAGTGTGATATATTTTCATAACGCGGCGATGTCGCATGTATATATTCGAATTAATGTAAACACATTCGAGAAATTAAGTTTTATTTACATATTTACTTAATTTTCACGCTTATTTATTCGCTTATTAGGAACTAGTCAGTGAGGCGTACAGCAATTACGCGGGCTGAATCCAGATAAAATAGCGATATTTACCTACGTATTTCAAATTAAAATCTCGCTTTATATAAATGAAAATTTATGTCATTTGCATACCTGTCAACCAAATTATTCAATAACTTTAATAAACACCGAGTCGTGCACACACATTAGCTAATTCACTTTTGAACAGCTAATAATATATAAGGCGCTTCTTTAAATTAATTAAATTATATCATAAATTTTATATATCCACGTAATTACTTGTAATTGCTAGAGGACAATTTCAATTTAATTAATTGAAAATGCTTTTATGAAATGAAAACGGTATTATACCATAAGAAATTAAAATGCTGCTTAAAATCTGTTATATAGGCAATGTATGTGATTTGAAATAATTATAGTTTGTAGTGTATTTATATAGTATAAGATTAAAAACTATTGTTATCAGCAGGACTCAATCCTAGTAGATTTACTTTTGTATTTAAAAAATAAAATTCAAACGATCCAAACTCTAATTTTCACTTACCCTATACAACATTGCCATCATAAAGAATTATTACAAAGACCAATAAATCAACTTGAATCCACAAAGCGTCACAATTATTCAAACTCTCGTCGCGCTCCGAAAGTACATACACTGCACCCAGCTCCCCCAGTGCACAATTACAACTGAAAAAAACTTCGCAACTCCGCGCCGAACCGAAAAAGAAAACACACGTGGAGAACTCGTAATAGCGTACAAATGACACCTCGAAAAAGGCGCATTGCAAAAGCGTGCGTGCCGGATTTTAGTGTGTATGTCCAGCAGCGGCAGCAGTTTTCTCCTTATCGACGCTTATCGCAAGCGTGCGTCTACGTCACTAGCTTAATTATCCGCGCGTGTGCGCGCGCTGCACAGGTTGGAAATTGAAATTCCGCGCGTAAACGTTTATATTGTCTTGGCGTGCGATGACGCGAGTATACTTATAGTATAGCGCGACGCCGGCACTTTTCTATATAACCGCACGCGCGCGGTTACCACGTCAGCCTTAAGTTTGGCAAATTCCTTTGCTGCGATTTTTTTTCCTCTCGCGTTGCTCTCCCGCGGTGTGAGATATCGCGCGCTCGCGCTCTTAAAATGGGATTCGAGAGATAAGTGCATCTTGTTTGTTTTGTGGGGAGTAATTAACTTTATGACACGCTTTACTTTTTCCATAAGCGTTTGGGCGCGCTTTGGTCTCTGCTGAGCTAATGATTTTTCAATGTAGCCGCAGTATAATATGTTTGTTAGTTTGATTTCGTTCTTGTTTTACTTTTTTGGTAAGGTATTGTGCATATTTTTCATCGTTTAAAAATAAAGAAGCTTGTAATTATTCGGGAATGCCGTGCCGGCCAGGATGAGTGTAAATTCTTTAAGTGTAATTTTTTATTAAATATATAGATTGTAATGTTGAGATAATAATACAAGCCCGTGAGGTATTTCATATTTTGTTCGAACGGCTTGTGTAACGATTATTTTCGGAAGTGACTACTTAATCATATCTCAGTACAAGTACATGAGTAAACAACATTTTTAAGTTATCTATAACATATGGTTACTGCAATGTCTATTTTTATATTCTTCATACTAATAATTACGGAAGCACTCTGTATTTAATTTAAATATAGCTATTCAAACACCAAATTCCTCAGGAATAATCGAAACCAAAATATTTTACCACAAAATTTTGTATCGCAACGGTATCAAATTTGCGTCAACCCTGTTCTTGAAAATAATCTCCCGCTTTATCCGTACACCGAAATATATTGCGCGTGCATTAAAGAATGTATACAAAACTCTCCGATTTACCGCTTGTTATCCTCCGCTACTCATGCATACATTGTCAAAAAATCCGGCATTCGCAGAACGTATACCGCGATACGTTTCCTTACCGACATTCTCAGACCTGCCGCAATCATCCACTCACCTTTTATTTTTTTTCCTCGTCTGACGCGGCACTCGCATAAACTTCTATATATACACCCTTTATTCTCTCGCGAAAACATTGTCACGAGGCACAGTACGCTTGCAAATTTGTGCGAGTGGATCGCAAGTTCACGAACAATCGTTGGTTTTGGAATTGAAATAAATTGCCCGGGCGCGCGTGAGCGCGAATTTCCAAATGAATCCATTGACCTTGTTGGACGCGAAACAAGCGCAAGATAAACAGTGTATAGAACTCGTGAATTTGACGTCGTCGCGACCTTATTCTTATCGAGCGCGGCACGTGTCACCCGCCGCGAATTATTTCAGCGTGCGTTGCACCTGCGCGCGCGCGAGTATAAGGAAAACAACAGAGGAGATGCATGCGAACGAAAATCTTCTATACACGATGACGAGTGATTATATACGTCGACGTGGGGTCGTGTCGTCGTAAAATTATCGGCGCCTAGGAGGATTTCGCCTCATGAATTGATAATTTTCGTCAGGAGCAAACAGACAAACATGCCATTGCAATGCCGCACTGTATTTGCGCGGTGAGTATGCTCCGCGTGTGGGAGCCGAAACTTTCCGAATATAAAGAGTTTGCATAAGACTTTGGGATGGGTTACAAGAAACGTGTATTATTTTTTTGTTTCTAGACCGATTGTGATACCTAACCCTGTTTGGGGGCACAAACTTTTCTGGAAAATATATCACAGATATTATATTTTTGTTATTGACTTTAGATTCATTCAATTCGTTTGTGGCTATATGCAATAATATTTAAAAAATTGTGAATATTCTTTACTATCAAATTGAAGGTATTGTGATATTTCAATATTTATGTCTTCAGCAAATTTAAATAATTATTCGCAACAACAACTTATTACAGTTACATTTAATTATGTGTTGAGAGATAATTGTGGTTTCTACAAGATCATTCTTATTATAGTCGCGCTTTGTTTATATTCCCACCGGTAAAAAACTTGTTAAGGAAAAGACGTCGTTCAATGCAGAATAATTAATTAGTTTTAGGATTGCGATTTGTATGAGACTTGTCTAGAAATTTTAATTTTTAATTTTTTAAATAAAGCATGTCATTTACAAAAAAAAAACAACCTATACCAGTTTTCCTCTAATGTCGAGGACTGCTTAAGAAGACTTGAAGGACGATTTGCAATATTTTAAAACCGTTTATTAGTTTTTTTATTAATGAAAATTGTGCATGTGGTATTCATATTTTAATTAATTAGTTAATGAGTAGTGTGAGGTAATAAACACTTTAGATTATATTTAATGTAGTATTATATATAATAGATGTATAATATAAATCAATCGAAAAAAATATAAGATTCATACCTTTAACATATTAAATGGTAACCTGTAGTTTAAGTAAGGATTTATTTTGGATTTCTTATTTTTTAAAGGAATGGTAAATTTAATATTATTGATGTATTTTAAAGACAAACTTAGCGTTTCAATCACAAACGTAGCAACAGTTGAGCAATACACTGAATCAGCTAGGCAAGAACTTCGCCAACTTTATCCATATCTTTTTGATAAGATATATAATTCATACATGATATAAAATGTAGTTGTTCTTTAAATAAATGTGATAATAAAATGTTTCAAGGAGTTTCGAAAGCTGCGTAGTTTATAACAGAGTTTAAAAATAGAAGCAAATTGACGAAATTAGAAATGAATTTTCACTAGACGAAACTTTGAATATTAATTCCATAGAAAGAAGATTTTTAAAAGTATTTCAAGTAGTTTTGAAAATTGTACTAATTATGTTAATTTATAATTGTATGTGATTAAATCAATGATTTATTTATCTTTGCATTAGTGTAATTAGAGAAAAGATTTTTATTTACATATAATTTTGAGAGTATACAACATACACTTACAAAGTATAATACCGTTGGGAATAAAATATATTTGAAGTTCTCTTCATTAGTTATCTTTTATAAAATCAAAATTGTTTTTCTTCCAAAAGACGACAGACATTTGCATAATTATAAAACACAAGTGTAGTTGTTCTAAATTAAATATTTATTTTAATTGACTCGAATGAGATTTGCATATTCGTTATCTTATATGCAAATTTGTCATGCAGAACTACTGTTGTCACCAGAATTATTCTACAGTCAAGTTATTCAGAAGTTTCGTTAATATTAAGTAGTCCAGACGAAAATTTGACCTTTTTAGAATATTATTAAATATTAATACATATAGATATGCATGACTTACGTACAAATTTAAAAATAACCACTGTTATTGAATTTATTATAACGCAGTTGCTAAAAATTCACGTACGCACGAAGAAATGTTTTTGATAATTACGCACAAGCGCAGGTTTAAAAAAAGTCCAAAAATTACAAATACCTAAAGTAAAATTTATCCGAAAAAATATAAGTTGCAGGCACGTTATACTGACGGAAAAGAAAATAACCGGTCCGGTGTTTACATTGTTGACACACAAGTGATAATCGCGTGCGCATGGTAATCGTAGAGAAAGACGTCAAAAGCGTTTTATACAGTTTAATATTGTGAGTTTCAAAATATAAATATTAATGAAACTGTACGGTTACGAAGATAATCTTTGCATACACACACAATTAAGAACGGTAGTTAAAACAGGCACGATCACGGTGTATCAATTTTTACTTCATTCCTATATGTCTATTGGATGTACAATTTAATATATTAAACTACAATTACATTAATAGCATTGAGTAATAAAAACAAGCTTATAACCTAATCGCGAAGGTATATTTCCAACTTTTCTTCTATACAGAAAAACGTCCATACGCGTCACGTGTTATTCTAATTTTGTAATCTGACTGATTATGTCAGCAGACAGCACAGCCTATATAAAAAAACAACAAGCAATATTCTTAATGTCATACTATACTGCTATCAGCTTAGGCCAAAATTTTCCATTTTCGAAATCATTACAGAGTATAATTTTTCAAAATACCATACGTAGTATCGTGATTATCGCCTCCTCATATAACAATGACTACGATGTTTTCTGGGCTTCGAACCGGCACCTCACCTGTGCACATAAAAAACTACACGAGCGCGAAATAAGGGACGCATCTGCCCAGTGAATTTCCACGTTAGACATTCACAGCTATAACAATGATTCACGTGCGCAGGGGCATCTTTATCGTCACAAACATCAAATATCCCGGTATACAGACAATGTATATATACGACATACCATGAAAGTATATATAGGGCTGCCAAGGTTGCAATCGCTTATAAGCACACACACTGTACATTATCAAAGCTCTGGCTGCACATGTGCGTCTCACGTGCGCGCCATCTCAAAACAACGACGATAGCCCACCTAATCGTCACGCTGCGCGATTTCGCGGCGGCGTATACCTTATATATAGGGCTATTTTTTACGATCTTGTTTTGCCGGACCACATCGCCTTACGTTACTAATTTCGCGTATTTCTCGGCTCCATTAATCTTTCTGTTTTGCACGTTGTTCGCACGAGCTATAGCACCTACTCCTGTGCCACGCCGTCATTACGGTTAGACGTGCAATTTCAAAATAAACATGTTATCGTTCCTCATATATACACACACCACGAGCGCGTGTCATTCATCGGCAATTACATACCTAAATAACGATAAAAATATAATCATTAGGTATAGTATCGTGTGTTGTGTACTTGAATGAAAAAAGTAAGATAAATGACGTACGAAATTTTCCGACCACGATGGTGTTGCTCACATCGTCGAATTGAATAATAGCATAACGGTATAATAGCCGTATTAAAATCAAACGGCCATTTGCATTGAATAAGGTTATTATATTATATTGATAGAAAAAAAACAATTATACCGGGAAAATCACATTATGTGTACTTATAGAGAAACTTCCCAATTTGGAATCATATACATATCGTGGCCTGTAAGCGTTTTGATAATGGTTATACCAACCACACGCACCCCACGTGCGTGTTATACACTCTCGATTAAATAATCATTCATTAGGCAGGCAAATTAACATTACGGCAATGAATGGCTTTCGAAGCACCGACGGCGACGGGTTGCCAAATTTAATCAATTAGCGCGCACGCTTTACTTTTACATAACCGCGCACGAGTGGTTACCGGTTTCCGCAAACGCTATTCATCCGCTAAAGGACTGTGCAAACGGCCGCAATCTATGATCGTGTATGTATCGCGTAACTCGCTCCTTTCTGCAAATGACTTAATTGCGACGCGATGGAGGTAAGTTCGGAGAAAAAGTTGACGCCCAAATGTGCGCGAGTGCGACCTACTTGCGTCTTGTATCTTGGGTCGATTAGAATAGCAAAATAGCGAGTAAATAAAAATAGAAGTAGTATTGAGTAAAAGAAAATAAATAAATAAAATAACAAGAAATGACTATATCATTGTTGAAACACTCACCGAGAAAATTCTGTTTTTTGCCGTCGACAGGAACACCGTTAACCGCTTGTACTTTGGATTGCGAGTAGTCATCTTTCCAGAACCGCGAAAACGCACTTCACTTTCCTAATTTCTCAACGTTTCTCAAGCTTCGAATTCCCAATCACAATCACTGTCATATCCTACATAAGCACACCATATAAGAAGATGTCACGTTAACTCCGACGAATCCAAGCATCAAAGTATTACCACGGCACGGACACTTCACGCTCATCTGAAACCTTCTGAATCTTTAAACGCTTCCTTTATAACGCCAGCCGCGTTCACGGCAAACCACAAAATCCTCTATTACCGTCACACTGTCATACAAATATAGAAATGACTGGAGTGCAACCGCGAACTGTATACATACACGTCCGCTGGCCATGGACGTACACAGAGAGGTGTTGCTCGGGGAATGCCCCCCTCATATATAGCCTCTCAATATACGCGCTCTCCCCAAAGCTTTATCGCCCGAAACGTCATTCATGTGACGACGACGATGCCGACGCACACACAAACATCGTCGCACCGCGTCATGCAGTCCTGTATATACATGCGTATATATATGTACCGCAGGCTTCGGCGATTATACTACCCGCGCGCGGGTGAGCTTTTTATTACCGCGCGTATAGTGCAGCGTGTTTTTTCTCTCCAACACTTGAGAGAAAGAGCGCGACGTCACCGCGAGTAAACATCGTACACGCAGCATCCTATATATACGAGTTAGAGAGAGAGAGAAGTGCATCAACCCGTCCATTGAGATGCAAAGACGCTCGTTTGCGTTTCTTTCTTTTTCTCTACTCTCGGTACCTAGTAGGCTTCGTTTTTTCGCCCGCGGCGCTTATATACCTACTGCGTATACACGCAGCGCTCTTCGTTTAGAACCACGAAGCTCGCGCGCGTTAGAGTGTCAAAAAAAGGCAGCAGGCGAGTTAAAAGTGCGGCTTTTTTTCTTTAACGCGCGTGGAGCGAGCTGTCAGCGGTTAGGTACACGTGCGGGCCGTTTAAAAAGGCGTAGAAAATATACGTACGTTATCGCGTCCGCGTGTAAGTATATGCATCACGAAGAGGTCGTAAAAGAAGCTCGCGCGTCGCGGTAGCGCGTCTAGCGGGCGGTATATACATATATATATACCGCACGCTAGAGCAATTACACGTGGATCGAGTTTTGACGTATGAGGCGACGGCGAGCCCACCTCACCGCGTTATGTGTTGGCATAATCTCCTCATTAGGATAACACGCGGTTTGTTTCGCATATTCTTTTTTTTTTTGTACCGTTGATATACATGCGTTTTTTTATAGCGCATGCGGTTAATTATGAATTAACGTGTCTAGCAATGAGGGGCGTGTGCTGCAGTTATTGGTATGTATGTATCGGAAACTGGGTATTGTCGAGGTGTAGCATAATATGGGTTGTAGCGAATAATAAGTCATTCGGTCACGTGAGTAGTGCATTAATGATTAATCCATGCCGTATAATTGCGTTTCGTATGAATATTGAGGCATTTTTTGCCTCGAGAATAGTTGCTATGTGTGTGTTTTTTTTCAAGAAACGCGCTTGCGCTGTTGCGCAACACGACGGATCATCGGAGGTGTAGCCGCGCGTGCACGCGCTTATGAATTTTCGCGGTCTTTGACGACAACGATGCTGTTGTGACCGTTTTATCGCATCGACGAAGATTTACATGCTCAGGGCGATAATTCGGTAAAAATAGCACGAGTAAACATAGGGTTGTAATAAACACTTATTGTTGTTCGGAGTTTTCGGGGGGCGGGTGTGTAACCGCAACAGATAAAAATCGCAGAGGTGAAAAGAGATTCTGGAAAAAGACGATAAGAGCAGGGAAGAACAGTCAATGGCAACTTATCAGCTTGCGGCTTGTAACAAACAGCGCGTGTATATATAAGAGACAATTTATTAGCGGTTAACTTTTACGTGTACGACACTCATCCTTATTTGCGTTACCTTCTCATCGTACATGGATTTTCCAGTAAAAGTTCAAACCTACTCGCGTACAATATACCGACCATATGGTTATATTATATACGTATCTTCGGCTTATACAATGTATTATAACCCGCATTATACATTTAATCAGCGGCAGCCTTTCTCATCGATGCCCACCTCGCGGATTCTCTCTCCATCCCCGGTTTATCCGCAGAAATACCTTCGCCGGCGGCGAATTTGCACTTAAATCGATTTTTAAGATACAATGTAATATATACATATAATAATGCGCGCGCATATAGGCGTAATCTTTCCTTCATGCTAAAATATATGTGTAAAGCAGCGCAATAGCCGCGATCATCGCGCTTTGACGTCACTCGTTATACACTATCGCAGGAATTTTTTTATAAATTGTTTTCTACACGCTCTAGCACTGAATGCGCCGCAAGTCTAAGTACTGCGCGCATCAAAGTGCCGGCGCACGTCGCGCGTTTAATACCTATATATAAGTTTTCAATTAACCATCGTCTTGCGGTCTGATTGCGCTACTCATATACGCGCGCGGCTTATATCCACGGGGCTCCTAAATAACACGCGAAAACATCAGCGGGGTATATGCAAAGCAAACGATCGTATATGAACAGCAGTTATGGATATAATATCTGCATACCACAGATGAGCCGCGAGTATTAAAGGCGGGAGAGTGGAGAGAGATCGCGATCGAGGATAACGTCTGACTCATAAACTCTCTCTCCCTCTATCTCGATCTTTTTTCTGCCGCGTGTGGTATACGTGTATGTAGTATAATTTGAGGCGGCGGAATAATTAAAGGTGGCGGCCGGTAGAGGATTGTTGCTCCTTCCTGAATATCGGCCATAATCGTATTTCAACGAGGGACATACTTTGATTCGCGCGCCCGCTTGTCAAACTCTTATAAGTGTACCGGCTCACTTTTTTCCTTGCGCGCGCAGTGAGGAGAGAGTTGAGCTTCTGGGCTGAGGTGTATTGCGCAAAAAAAGTATAATTGTCATACTTATGTGCGTTTAATTAACGAGGCGGACGCTGCGATGGCTGATGGGAAAATTCTTTGGCGGTCGCACGGATGCAAACGACTTTTTAAATAGTTTATGTCACTGAGTTGAGTGCACTTAGACTGTTTAAAAAAAAATTTGACTAATGGAAAGGGGACAAAAGTCATTTGGGATAAATATATATGTGCTTGGGTAAATAATTTGTGATAATTTTATAATATTTTTTTTCAATAACTTTTATATAAATTAGTGTCAAAAAGTTATAGACAGCAATCAACAACGTTTAGAAGGAACTAATTTTCAACGCGGATACCATTTTGATTTTTTTATTTCACTAATGATATCGCGCACTATTAACGTTTTTTTCCCAATTTGTTGTACTTACCAAATAGGCATTTCAACGTCAAATTTTAAAAATACTCAGACTCGTTAACTTTTACATAAATAGAACGGACAAACTGCTTTGACCAATTTCAAAATTAATTGTATATTTTCGATCAAGTTTACTTATAAGGACACCAGCGCACGGTCACACGCTCCTTTTTCTTTTAACATTGAAACAAGTTGTTTATTCAAATTCTACGCGATGATTGATCAATCTGGAATGTGAGGAAAACATTTTAGAGAGAAGTTCACTGGCCGGATGAAGTCATTGATCGGTGTCTGATGACCCATAGTAACACTTGTGCCTTTCGCACACGTGTAGAATACTCATATTTTATTCTACGAACAATCCCCGACGCAAACGAAACTTTGAAAATATACAATCGAGGAACAAGCGTGTTCACCTCGTAATTATACTTTCCTCTATTTTTGCACCGAACTCGAACTCTCTCACGCATCGGAGACACATTCCACTCCACGATTCCCAATAGCGCAACACGGAGGAAGAAAAAAATGCAAACGCGATCATGAAATTCCATCATACCTTGCGGAGGAAAAAAAACCAGCGCTGTCATCATCAGATGTGTCTACGTGCGTACCTATACGTACAATATAACAGCAAGTCCATCGACACCTACGGAGAGCTATCCATCGCGACTCGTGCGCGGGTAAAACGTGACCAGCGCGATTCCTGCTCTCGCGACCTCGCGTATATAGAATCGAAATTGCGGAAACGTGACGGGCGTTGGATTCCGGGTCAACGAGACCTCGTGCCGTAGTCCGACGCGAAGGTGTACATCGAGGTATTTCGCTGAACTGTCATCGTCGCGCGATTTAAGTGTGTGCACGCGTTTCGATGTATATAGGTGTGTGAGTGTATTTTGGTAAGCTTATGCGATATCAGGTATACCCGTGGCCACAAGCGAGCGCGTGCGCCGCTCGTGTGCTAATAAAAAAGACGTCACAAGCGTACTGTCGTTTATTTATGTAATTTTTTTTTAGTGCAAAATATTTTGCGTCGCGGCGTGTACGTACGTGCGTGCGTTATAATAAAAAGGAAAAACGTCATCGAAATAGCTTTGATGTGGAGAAAAGTTGAAAGGAAAAATACGCGGGATGAAATTGGTTTTTAGAGTTGGCGGGTGTACTGTAAAGACGTAGAAAAAATGTGCGTAAATCAGAGGGTATTGAGGTTTATGAGGATTTTGGTCGTGGAATAAAGCGAATTTTTAAAACGATATTCTAGTCGAGTTTTACAATTGTTGAAATATTTTGAATAAATCTTCAGTAGAGTGTCTTTATAATATTTTGTTTTTAGAATTTGATTATGTATCAGAATGTAAGACGTTTTTATAGACCTCACTTGGCTGATGAAAAGAAAAAAAAATTTAAAGATTTTTGTCCTAATGGTGCTGATGGAGTATTTCTATTTTCAAACGAATAAATTGTTATGCAATCAGATACTATAGTATTATTTTTGAAATATTTATAAATAAAGATTAAAAGAAGACTGTGTATATAGCAAACACTCACAGGTGTTTGAAAGAAGTTGGAACCGACAATTTATTTGAATAGAACTTCTACTTTTATATATAAAAGATATAAATTTAGTTCATTTTGAATTTTGAGATAAATAGTTCTAATTTTTATTATAACATGTAAAGATTAAATAACGTTTGATTAAAAACGTGGAAATTATAAAATCCATTATTATAAAATATTTGATAAAGTATTAAAAAATAATACTGTTTTCTTTTTGAAAAAAGAAATATAATACATTAACAGTAATTATAATTGTAAAATTGAAGCTAAAATTTGAGTTTCCAAAGTACGTAAAAAAATAGCCACATAAATTTTTAAATAATCATAAATTGGATTGAAATGAATACAAATTGTTTATATTTAAGATATGAAAAACATTATAACTACATTATAATTGATTGCGGAAGCACAATCCAACACCTTCACGTCACCATGATTATTGCTTTTCGTACTTCGCACCTGAAGTTTCCGAAGCACGGCATGAGAATCTCATTCCAAAGTATCGAAGTGGATGACTTAATGCTTTCTCCATACAACTCGTGCGGTTTCAGCTGATTCACTTGTATGTTTTTTTTTCTATTTAGAGTATCAGGTATTCCCGTCCTTAAAAATAGCTCATGCTCGCATGCGCGCAGCCTTGCGCACGTGGAGAGCGAATTTCGCGAGGCCTCTTTTCGAAAAGTATATAGATTCGTCGGAAAAAAAAATCCGGTTAGCACAAGTTAGAATGCTTATTTATGAGAGTAAAGTATGTTTTTCGGATAAATATACAATGCGCACGCGCGAAAAAAAGAGCGGATTCTATATACGCGGTCTTTCGCTTGTAGAAACATTATGCAATGTATGTATTATGCGCGACAATTATATTGGCGGTTGTTTTAAATACAGAAATTTTTCATTGTTAAGGCCTACACGTGTAGGTAATAAAATTTTTAAATATCTATGCAAATGAAACTTTTAATTGCCGTGTGCTTATCTTATGCCCGGGGAAAGAACAAATATTTATACTTGTACTGTATTACATTATGTCATATTAATTGAAAGAGAGTTTAAAAGAGAGATTTATATTTACTTATACTACACGAAAAACAATAAAATTTATATCTAAATTAGTCTTATCGAAGCGGTTACTGTTTGAATTTTTCAATGCCCTCTATTGGAGTATGCTAAACAACTAACGAACTTGACACGTGTTGAATAATATCATAAAACTATTCTCATGTAAATATTCCTAAATAAATTTTACAAAATTTTCTACCACATAATAGTATTCACTTGCTTCAAGTTCCAATGTCTTTTATTTTTTGGTGAATTTATATACATTTTCCCTATTTCAGAATATTTAATACAGTTGATTGCATCCAACATATCACAGAATTCCTGCGTATTTTAATACCCTATACATGAAAGTGCATCCGGTGCATGCAAGTACATCCAATGCATAACCTGGCGAGTAAAATAAAGGCATTATTGTTATAGAACGAATTTCGCTATTCCAACGTTAAAATTATTCCATGCTATAAACGTGTAATCAACACAACGTTCCATCAAAAACCCAACATTCCCTCGAATCAGGCCGAGCGTGAAAATTTCGATCGGAAAGCGCAAAAACCGCGAGCGGAACGCCGACAGCCGCCGCCGACACAACAAAGAAAAGCTCGCAGACAAGAACCTCCTTGCGCTCTCGGGAAAGAGTGAGAGAGATGGCAGTAAAACACAAGCCTCGGGAGAGAGTGAAGCGAAAGGTGTATTGAAAATCGGCCGAACTCTAAAATAAAATCTGTTGCTCGACCGCCGCCGCCGCCGCCGCCGCCGCCGCCGTCTCGCGACTTTGGCGCAAAAAACCGCTGCTCGCTCGATTCGCCTCGATATATTCGCTCCCTCTCTCTCTCTCTCACCATTGCACAGCAGCAGCAACAACCGGAGCTCGCTCCATCTCCCTTCTGTATATACGCTCACGCGCGCGCGCGGCATTTCCCCCGTCTCTCGGTGCTCTTTCTTTCACCTACAACTCGATCCCCGCCGCCGTCGCGCCGCGGCCTTAGAAGGTCGCTAGCTCGCGCTAGCCTTCTTTAGCATCCTGTTCGTGCGCCGCCGCCGCCGCCGCCGTACATTCTCTACTTGCGCGCACTGCACTGCAGATATTGGCTGTGTATGTGTTGCGCTGCTCGTTTTCTACGTAAAGGCCGCGCGAGAGAGGCGAGGCTGTCGCACCTGCATGCACGCGCTGCACCTTCACCACGAGAAAGAGAGAGAGAGAGAGAGAGAGAGACGACGTAACGCTTTAATCGAGACTCTCTGTGTATTTATATGCGCTCTCGCGCTTTTGTGTGTTTATAGAGGAATGCGAGAAGACGGCCCCATGTTGATGTATTATATGCTAAGCGCCGATCGGCTGAGCTTGAGTGTAGGTGGGTGGGGGAATGTTTTTGAGTGAGAGGAGTGAGAGGATGACTTTTTTGTCGCCCCGCGGCGGTTATAAGGCGGCGCGCTTTGAGGAATGCGAGCGACCGGAGAGTAACGCGCGAGAGAGAGAGAGAGGCAGCTTTTTCATTTTTTTCAACGGCGAACCTGTTAGCGCGTATGATTTATTGTCGCGACGAGATGATGATGATTCGCCGCGAATTTATATATGCGCCATGTTCGATCGCACGGGGGTTTGTTTGCTCTCGTTTGTGAGCTCGGTCATCGACGCCGCACACGGCTGATATGCAGAAATGCTTTATGGTTGCGGATTTATTCATTTTTTTTTTATTTTTTTTTTGTATAAATCGACTTTTTATTGTATAGAGGTCTGAAGTGTGTGCTTGCTTTCGACGGGGTTTGAAAATGGCGGCTGGTATAGTGTTGTTTTGAAATATTGCAACACGCGTGCGCGTACGTAAGAAAGTATTTCCTATACGCTGAAATGCGCGCACGCGCATGCAACTGCAGCAGACTTTCATCAAAGTGGTAGTTTATGGAAAATCATGCATACTTTCCAGGATTAGCATGAGAAATTCGCATAGCAACGAGCGTGTAGCTTTGCCTCCGATTGATCTAACCGTTTTTTTCATTCCGCACGCGCGGTAATTAATGGTAGCTTTGGGATATTGTTTCTGCTGCCGGATTTGCGTGACTGGCTGTTGCGCAAAAATCATACGTTACAAGTGAATTTTTTTTTTAATCTTGGGTGGAATTAAATAAATAATAATGACATATTGATATGTTGGTTGATATAAGTGTTTATATAAATATGGATATAATAGGTTGACATATTAATAATAAATTAAGCGTCGATAAAATGTTTATTGAATGTTTATTTATTTTGGTACAGTGATGTAATACTTATACATTCAAAATCAATAACAAATAAATCATGGGTTTGAGGATAATTATTTTTTAAACGATATATAACTCAAATTACATTATAAGGGAGATAATAAGCTTACAAATAATGAAAGTAATTTAAGAACCAAAAAAAGGTGTAAAACATAGACAATATATTCTGCTAAATTTCAATTTTAGTGTTCTATTTGATACATGTGGGATATTTATGAACAAAGTAATTTATGAACTACCGCTTATTAAATTTCTCTATAACAGCGCATTAGAATAAAACATTTCTCGTAATTTCGAAAAAATTTTACTTTTTAATCGTGCATTGAGTTGCGTAATTTATTTATTCAAATATTATTTGATTGTTCAAATGTTCGAAGTACCGATCCACGCTCATTAAAAAAATTCGCCTCGTCAAAATTCTTGATAGGAAAAAAAGTTGCTTCGAAAAAATTCGATATCGTCTCCCGTTAACTCGGGGAATCCCCCGGCATTATACTTGGATAGTCATTAAAGCCGCGCTGTTTGTATTTCGAAGCAGAGAAAAAAGAAACAATTTTACTCGGCCAGTCGCCAGTTTCTTCCAGCACAGCGCAGTTTCCGCCGCTTAAGACATGAAAATTTGACATGCAAATTATCAATTCCCCGGTCGCTTAACAGTTTTTCGAAAGTGAGATTGCGCGACGTCCGCAAACATTCTTTTCTCCCAGTATATATAACTTAAAAATTCCAAAGCACATCTTAAAATCCAGTCTCCCCAAAAGTATCATACGTTCTTACTTTCTCATTTCCCCGAAAATTACACCCGGCGAGCGTCGTTATCTCGCTTGATATACCGTCATTAAACCGCAAACTTTTGCTTGGGATTGTAGCGGGACATACATATACACAGAGCCGTCGCGGCAGCAGCAGCATGAGAGCATCCTCTCTCGCCAGCGCGCTTGCGCGTTTCGTCTTTCGTTCCCGCGCGTTTGCTCGCTCGCGGGTTCCTGGAAGGGGACACGCCTCAGACTTCAGGTTGAAGTTCTTTGAACTTCGCCTGGCTCGGGCGCGCGGTCGGGGCCCTTTCTCGCGTCGCGCCGCAAGCCTCAATGAGAACGAAGGAAGAGAAGAAGAGAAGAGAAGAACTGGAAGAGAGAGAAGTAGCTCGTCTGAGCTCGCGAACGAGCTACAAATCGGGCGCATACTTTTTATACGGGGGGAGGACAATGAATTAGGGGAGGAGGGAGATAAAGGAATCTCGTAAAAGAGCAATCTTTCGAAGCCCCCGCGCATAATTGTGATGAGGATACAGAGCGCGCGCGTCTCACTTTCGAATTTGAAATTTTACGCGCTATATATACGCTTGTCATGCAAATTAGTGTGTATGTAAACGTTTCTCTCTCTTTCTCTTCCTTCTCGCTCGACGTGGGATCTTATTTTAATTTCGCCCTGTGTAACGGATCTCGTCGTTGCGATTCGCGAGGAAAATATAAGTTTGTTTTGAAAACATTCGGCGGGCGCGCAAACATGTAACGGACGCGCCGCTGTATGAATCTTATTCGAGAGCGCACGGCGCGAAGTAATGAAATTTCATTTTTTATGACATCTTATTCAGTCGCCAGGGTATATAATTTCGCGAGCTGCCTTAAATCCGCGTGTGGCAGTTGGTTTGCACCTGCCGCGAAAAAAATTGAGTATCTCTCTGTTGTGCGCCTTATAAGAAGCGCGCGGCAATCATTTTTCACGCACGCATGTATTTTTGGTATTGCCATTGCGTGAATTTTTCAAAGTGGCGCGAATATTACAGACCCACGACTCGGATTAACGACGCGCATTATATTTCGCGAGGCCTTCGTAACGTATATATTACTTTAATTAGTCATTTGCAGTGTTTAACAACATTGGTAATCGAGGTGTTTGTGCGTATCCGTCAATGTAAACACGAATCAATCTTGAAAAATTAATTCGATTCATACATATATACTTTTTGGAGTATATAAACATGTATAAATAATTTATGTATAAAAATC
>JAPYZO010002483.1:0-15913 GCA_030522905.1 Torymus flavipes | reverse complement strand
CATATACGACTGCGGCTGCCTGAAAACGCACACTAATCGTGGCGAAAATTGAAACGGCGCCCGCGGGAAATAGGCGAGCTAATGCGCCTCTATTGCCAGGACACCATAAACAGAGCCATACGCGCGCACAAGAATGATAATTTAGCTCGGACAGTGGTAATTAATTAATATAGAGCGTCGGTCGTCGCGTCGCTCACAATGAGCGGCTATGTGTGTTCGTTCACCAGCTAACGTCTCAATCTTTCGACTCGTCTTTCGAAGCTTTCGTCTACGTTTGAGCTGCGCGTTCTTACATTCAAGTGTCGAGCGCTAAAACAATACATAACACTCGATATTTACAGTTCTACAGTCAGTTTACATATACCCACAAGCATCAACTCTAATAATAATACATTACCGTCCATTATCCTCGCTCACCACCGCGTCTCGTTTAAAGATTGACGTCCCGCCATAAAGCTACAAAATCCTCGCCGCCAAAAATCTCCTTTACGGTAACACCTCTCTCTCCCCATAAATTAGCGCCATTCTCTCTCTCTTACCCTGTCGTCGCGACATTCGCCCAAAAGGGCTCGCCCGCGTTCCCCTCGCGCGCGTATATATATAATCTGAATAAAGCAACAGCGCGGTGTGGCACGTCCGCGATACGCGTTTTCTCATTTTTATTCCTTACTCTCTTGCGCGCGGCCTTAAAAACGCAACTTGCGCGACGAGGGAAACACGTAGCGGAGAGCTATTATTTCTCTTTTTTTTGTTGCCGAGGAGTGGAGAATCCTGTTAGTCGTCGACGTGTGTGTAGGAGGGTGCGACGACGCTATGGGGGAAGAGTGGCAGTAGTAGTAGTGGTTGTATAGTCGGCCGGTTCATCCTATAAAGACGTCCGAGTGCCAGGGAATGTATGTATATATAATATATCTATAGAGCGACAGCTGTCCCCAGACGCTCCCTTCGCTCTTTCTCTCTCTCGTCGGTTTCTCGACCCGCGGATAAACGGGATGGAATCCGGGGACGCGATAGCGAAGAAGCTTTTCCTCGCCGAGGGAAAACGCGAGGTTATTTATCGAGGCTCTCTCGTAGAGGGCACAAGAGGAGAGAGAGAAGAGAGAGGAGGAACGTAGTTCCTCGATGAAATTACCAATTTGCGACGTATTAATTTGTTCGTCTATATATACACGAGTGTATATATACGTATATACCTTCGATATCTCAACGCGCCGATGTGTAATACGCGCGGGAGGCGGGAAAATTGCTTTCTCACATTGTTAATTTTTATCGAGGCGATTGCTGATGGGCAATAAAAGTATGGAAATGCGAGTTGTGCATTCCATTAAAAGAAACATCAACTGCGGCAAATTGCTTCTTCGACGGGTGGGTGGGTAATTAATTTTTGATACGACTGTCAAAGCGTTATTCTCGCGCGTATAAGTATTTTATTATTTATCCGGAGGAGAAAGATGCTCGCGCTAGTTCGGCTATAATATGAGGGACGGCGTGCACGTGCGCGACAAAAGATACGTGGTATAAATTAGACGCTGCGGCGTATCAAATATATGATGCTTTATTGCTTCTTTTCCCGTGATTCTTGCGGTGTGTGCGCTGTAATAATGACTTCGGGAGGGAGAGGAAGAATCGTGTGAGCGAGTGAATGAGAGCGCGAGAGAGAAAAAGAGAGAGAATTCCAATACAACTGTGACAATGGCATTAGGAGAAAAATGATAACGGGGGCGCCAAGGTGATTTTTTTTTTCAAGCCCCGAGGACATAAATATTTCATAAATCTTCAGACGCTTCTTTTTGGAAAAGAAACACGAAGTGTGTAAGCGCGCGCACCCGTCTTTTCCTCATTTCGCTCTCTTTTTCTTCGTTGTCGTCGGCATAGTAGTATCGTTGGCGTGCACACTTTTTCCTCGTCCCCTAATCCTTGAAAAGGGATGTTTTCGTTCGGTCTATCTTCTTCAAATTGTGGAGACTTTGCGCTAGAGTGTATAATCCAAAATAAATACATGCCTTCTGTAAAAAGCTATTTGATATACACAGACAGTAAGAGTTTCTAGTTGGGATTACGGGGGAGTGAATTATTTTCATTTTGGTTGCATATATTTCTGAGAGCGACGATATAAGCTTCGCAATATATTTAAATGACTTAGCGCGAATTTTGAATTTCCCGTAACAATGAGAACTAATCTCCTTGATCATTTAAACCTCGTAAGCATGTAAATGTGAATCGAGACGGCTGTTTCAGTATATGCGCATTCCCCATTTTCATTTCCACATAAGCGAGTGGGGGTACTTTAAATAATATGCAAATCGCAGTATCAAATCCGAAAATATCAACTTGCGCCAAATGTGCATTATAATTTCGGCCCTTTGTGTTTATATTGACTTCGAATGTGGCATATACTCAGCGTTAGTAATATTCAAATTGTCTATCGTCTGTAAATATCACATTGTTTAAACTATATATATATATCCATACATTGTTGAAAGAGCTGCAATCCCGCACATTAAATAAAAAAAGCAGCACGTAATAGTAGTCCGCGACGAACCGCTCTCTCCACACTCCTAAAAGAAAGAAAGAAAAAAAAAACCACCCAATCATCAGCCATTCCCATTCGCCTCGCCTCTACCTATACCCTGCAAAAACCATATCGAACTCTCTCGGCCACGTCCCGCGAGTGCAGTAGCGGCTGGGGGAGAGGGGAGAAAAGTCGATTCTCGCAGCCGGCGGTCCTCGGGATAATTAGACGGGCTGTTGACCGGGAGCCGCGACCCTCCGGACAATGCCGCTCTTACCTGTCCCATTATCGCCCGGGACGTCTCTACCGTGCGGCGACGCTGGCCGCCAACTGCTTGTCTAATCCAGACGCGTAGTCGCAGGAAGGGGAAAGCCGGAAGAACTGATCTCGATTGGTATATGCTCCGTGCGTAAGGGGGTTCGCTTATCGTGATGATTTCTAGTGGTAGTGGCGGCTGAAAAGGCTGGCGATCGTCGGTGCTTAAAGGGAGAGAAAGGGAATATAGTTTCAAACGCACGCGGTCGGGGCAATAACGCGCTTGTGAACGAGGTTGTCAACATTACGATCCCGGGCGACGATATGGGATCTACCCTGTGCACAGAAAAAAAGGTCGTAACTCCGTGCGAGTCTATAAAAAGACATTCTGTTTACGGGAATTCATCCAATCGATTTCACATATGTATACGTATATCTATATATACTCAGTAGAGAAGCGCGCGGGCAAAACACATAGTACCCTCGCCAGAGGACTCGGAGCGGCCATCGAGCTACCGCTGTATACTCTCCGCATTATTTTACCCCTGTAACTTTGATACCACCGCGTCCGAAAATTGGGTGACCCACATATAATGTATACGCGCGCTCGCGTGTTTACGAGCCAGCGTGGCGGTTCATTTAACTATACCCGCCGCCGTCGACGCAGCGGCCGCGATAGCCCAAGTATTTGTGACGCAAAGTGCTTGCACGTCTTGGGGAGAGAGTATACAACTGTTTTGAATGGCGCGGCTCGATAGCCTTAGAGCGCTGAACTGCGATGAAGACGGGCGCTCGCTGTTGTATGTTTATGTATATATATTAACGGAACTGGGCTTTACGAGAGGAGTTTGAAAATAAAGACAAGCAATCGTGTGCGTCGAATTTTCCAGTTGATTAGTTACAAGACTGCAGATATCATATTAACGATGATCCTATGGTGACGAATTCTTACCGCGTTTGTTACTAATAGATTAGAGTTTTGGAAAAGATTTTTTTTCTTTTAATTTGTAATGAAATATTGTTTAACCAAATAAAAAAACGTGTATTACATGCAATGCAGAAACGATAAATTATCTTGGTAGACATAAAATCAAAGTGTGTACGTTACTTTGTCCGAAATAAAAGCTTCATTTATAACAAAAACTGAAGAAATACCGGCCTTTTAAAGTCCCTGAGTCTCGACGCTTGCAGCGTGACAATGCGGAAATGGTGTAGCGATGACACGTGACAATGAAACCATAAATCACGTGCTGCTATCCTCCCACTGAGCGCTCATCATAGTATAACACGAAAGAGTAGGGATATACAAGAATTATACAATTAACCATCGCTTCAGTATAAAAGTTTCTGTATTCATCGTAAAATCAGACGCATTAAACTATATATTACGCGAGTGTGGCAGCAATGAAAGCGAAAGTGCTCATTGCGCGTCATAATGAAACGTCGCGGAAGAGAAGATGAAAATGTACGTGTCGCGTATCATCGTCTCGTAAAAGTCGTGGCTCATAGTCAGAGATAACCATGCCACGTGGTCTCCGTCTCCGCATATACTTTTTGTGGTATGAGCGAAATCGGTGGCGAACGCCTCGGGAAATTCGGTTACTCTAGAAGGACTGTGATAATGTTCTCGATGTACGCGAACGCCCTTGTGAGTATTGGAGATTCTTCAGTTTTGATTCTAGATATGCTATACGTAGAAGTCCGTTGAAAATTATTGCAAGGGGTAAAAAGATCATAAAATAAAGAACAGCGAGTTTTAATATGATCTTGTTTCTTAAAATAAGTTAAGAAGTCAATATTAGTTTTAAACTTTCACGAGATTGGCTGTTATCATATTGTCTGGCTACCAATTACTTATTCAAATGATTCAATAAAGATTCTTGAATACATGAATATTTTTGAATGCACAAAATCCTTTCTCTCCGCGCCTATACTTTTGTACAAAAATATTATCATAAAAAAGGGGAGCAGATTGTTAAATGTAAAACCGAACAATCAAATAAAAAGGTATTTCTCATCCGTTGGAATTATAACGCGATATATAATGGAATCCCCATTATTATTTCACACGCGTGACACATACTGTCCGAATTCCGTCATGCCACCTATCCTCTTAACGAGAGATTCCGAACGCCGAATAATCTGCGACGCAGACGTGAAACGCCCATCGCCGGGGAAAACAATCACGAAACTGTACAATAGGTGTGCGACAGATCGGGAAAAAATTGAAGATTCGAAAGTCGGACGGAAAATGGCGCAAAAGAAATATATTTATAAAGCGACATTTGGATGTGTTTGCGTGGCATGATATTTTTTAAAATAATACGGGAGATAGAAAGTGAGTTGGGACGAATTAAAACTGCGTGGAAACGCGTCATGCGAAAATGTGAAACAGAATGGAAATCTGCAATTCGCATGGGATATTTTGCGCTTCGCGGAGCATTAATATACGGTGAGGAATTTTATTTAGAAATAGTTGCACATATATAACTGAAGTGAAATTGTCGCGGTACTGTGTTGGGAATAATTATTGAAAAAATAAGTTTATCATCGCGGAGAGGATTTTGTCATAATGCGAAGATTTAATATTTGGATGTTATTTTAATATGATAAATCATAAAATTAAGGCTTTTTGGTATCAGCAATGTAATGTTATTATTTCCATATCATGCTTTTACGTTGCTCTATTCGAAATATGTAAGCCAACTGCGAATTACGTAATGTCTGACTGTATGTAATTGTTACTACTGAAATGCCTTTTCCACCAACGTGTGTATAAACTTCGTACGTAAAGTTACATTTTCATTATATACATATAATGTGACAACAGTATAGTGCGATAAACAATTCACGTGTAAAATAATATATATTACACATTCACTTCACGATTATATTTGTCAAAATATGATGTGAAACGCGAACGTAACTAATACCTTCCACGGGCATAAATGTGTTTAAACAAATGCCGTATGTTATACCATAATTTTATTCGAAACTACGCATGCTACAATTTCAACCGAATAAATTTTTCAGCTCGAATCCGTCTTTTATCTATTTTCCCTTCGCATCTAAATATTTTAGAATTCCCGTTCTAATCCACATCGATTCAAGGCGAAACTGTAAATCTCTCCCGTCGACGGGAAAACTATCGAGCGCCAAACTACGCCAGCGTTCAAACATCACTTCCATGCGATTTCGCGGCACATTTCTGCTTCCTTTCGATCACCGAGGTCTTGCGAAATCGCAGTGCATTTTCTACTTGTTTCGAGTCATTGAGCGTGTAACTACTCGTGGAACACCGGTAGAGTACGCCTGATACGACTGTTTGAACGCGATGTCTCTTGTATGTGCGCTCGCTGCCGAAGTTTCGAGACACAGATCAGTTTTTTTTCCGCGAATGCTCAGGCATGCGCAAAAAGAGCGCCGGAGGACAGATGATGAATGCGCATATCTCAGGTTTTGAAAACAGGTGTTCGTCGTTACGAAGGCAAATGTATGCGGCACGATGAAAAAAAAAACGTGCGCGACAGGCATAATGTTATCGGGAATCCGGAATAAAACGTAAATTTAAAAGTCTTTGGTACATCTGCATTGGACAAATTAAATTGAGTTATTATCACTGAATAAAATCTACATGAACCGCATCGATCTCTATAAAACTACCTGCTATTTACAAAACTAAACTTGCCTCTTATATCCCGCGTATATAAATTCTGTGAAAACCAAGCCCCTCCTAAAGTCCTAATCCACGTCCGATCCATTCCGCGGCCACATCTCATTCCCAGTCTTCCGACCCATACACGGCGGAATTCGGGATGTCGACGGGAGGAAAGGGGGCAAAAAAAAGCTCCGTCGAATCAATAACCCCAATCGCCGCCCCATATCCACACATCGCTTTCACGTGAATACGACTGTGTGTATGTGTGTATATCTATGTCAGCCACCCCTCAATGATCGATATACGTCTCTCGTACATGCCGCAGAAGCCGGCCGCGTGGCTCATTAGGCCGAGCGTCGCGGTTCGCCTCAGCAGCAGCAGCAGCACGTATACTACCATCAGCGCATCTTCCTTCTCATTCTCGACCTTTGCTATACTTTCTTCCGCAAAGTGACCGGCGTTACGGCTAGTTACCGAGACATTTTCCACCAATATAAGCCGTAGAGGAAGCGAGAGAAACTTTTTCTTCCTTTTGCCTCGAACGCTCGTCCTTGTTTTTCTCTATCTCTCGCTCTCTGCTTCCTTTACGCGCAGTCCTGTGATTGCGCATTCGCGCCGGTAATCGTGTCTCGGCCGGATGAAATTTCTCCTTTCGATCGGCTGCCACCGCCCTTGCTATATAGCCCGCCGCCTCGGCGATGAGGGAACGAACGGATGGACGGGCGCTTTTCCGAAGGGATAGGGGATGCCTATACATGTATATGTATACACACTGACGTTTTACTCCCGCAGAGCATCACGAGGGATACGTTTGACCTGCCGTTTGCCAGAGAAATCGTTTGAACGCGTTCAGCTCTTTTCTGCGACGGTGGTTTTTTCAGCGCGAGGATTGAGTTTAGCTTTTGATGGATTTTTTCTTTGTCATTAATTCTGAAAAATATATAGGTAGTTGTAGGTGTTTTCTGATGCGGGTGCATGTAGCGTCGTGGTCATTGTTTAACGAGCTGTAAACTGTAATTACCTTACTGAAACATGATTTTACAAATAATGTCAATTAGCGGATTGTATAAATGTTGTTAAATTCTAAACGAGACTATAAGATAGATATATTGAATATATATTTTATCTCTCTTGCTACTTTATTTTTAAATGAAAAGTTGTTACTAAAGGAAATTATCAACTCGATTAAAGAATCATATATCGGCGAGCGCACCCATCAGGGTATTAATCCCGCGTGTGCATTGTTATTTGTAACGACAATGACGATAATAGGTGCAGTAATGCGGTTATCAGTCCAGGAAACATGCGGGAATCAATAATAACGCGTCGCGCGTCGTCACTCGTCACGCAATTGCCACAACGCGTGGGAGGCGATCGCACGGTCGCTCGGATTACAAAGTGAATTTTACGCGTCAAAACCTTTCGCTGCCGACTAAACATGCTCGCGCGGCAGCGGCGCGAATTACGCTTCGTGTTCATTTATTCCAATTTCTATCGCCTCGAATCGAATATTGAATCAATTTTGGTACTGACGTTTAGCTTTTTTTTTTGAATTTTGTAACTGTATGAATTTACATGTTATTTCGCTTTTCAATAGACGGAATTTTTTACTTTTATGATCGCTTATTGTGAAAAAGTAAAGTTTGTATTTGTAGTCCACATTTCCAATTACAAATAACGAAGGTAAAATTGTTGGATCACGGTGAGAATTTTCTGCAGCTAAATTTAAAAAAATTTATTATGGAGATAAACTAATATTATAAATTATGAAATCCGTGCAATTACTTGAAATAGAAAAACAGATTTGAAAATAAAAAAAAAATGAACTACTTTCAATTCTGCATTTCTACGACAAATTTACATTTTTGCTATTTTATGCGTAGAGTGTGCACTTTCCGCACTTCGTGTGTGAGGTGCACAACTTCATGCACGCTTGCAAAAAATATCGTTTGAAACACGAGCATAACTGATGATTTTCGTACTTGCCTTTGCTCTTGCATAAAGTCGTCAACTTCACGCCCTTGCTGCGAAATATCGTTTCAATTTTCCTATATCTTCTAACACCGTTTTTGCATTTCACCTATTTCTTTTTTATTCTGCTCTTGACATGCGATTCCCTTTATACAATATAAAATAGATTTATATATTCAAGACGTAAAAATTTGTTTATTTGCCACTAATGCATATAAAACTAATTACTGAATGAACTTTGTCAAACTATCTGAATTTCTTATACCTCTTCAATCAGAAGCTACGTCAATCCTGCCGCCCCAGCCACTTTTAATAAAACCCCGTCGCATTCCTTCTTCTCCTTTTCCATTTATCCACTTGCAAACGGCTACCAGCACGCTTTCTTTGCGCAAAACAATTCAATAACGCGGGGCGTGAGCGCGCGTGGCACAGTTTACTTATAGCCACTGCGCGCGGCTCCGAGATTGATTTAATTTCGCCGCTTGTGTAATTTAAATGCAACCGTCCCCGCGGTGTTTAATCGATCCTTCCGCACGTGGGAGCTCGAAATTGCCCCCGGGAAGAAAAAGATAACGCGAAATAATCGCTTTCCAAGCACATCGACTCGCAATTCTCCTTAAACATTCACATGTATATGCCACACATGTGCCTCGAGCGTGTTTATAACCTAACACGCACTTGTTGCTTGCGCGCGCGCTCGCGCTTTTTGCCATCAGGCGCGAGACCTCGGCGAATCGATCTCGAAAAAGAAATTGCGCGGGATTATTCGAGCGAACAGCTGTTATGGACGAGCGAGAGAAAAAGAGGGACGCGTGTGTGTGTTTGAGCGTTTATTTCGCGTTCAATGCCGTTTTTTTCATTTAAAAGGGATATTTTCGCTGAAGTGAGAGATATTAAAAGAGTTATTAGAATACTTGGCCGGATAGGTGAATTTTAAGGGAGCATATATTTCGTGCGAACCGCGCGCGCGTCTGTGTTATTTATGGCCGTGCATTATTTTTCTCGGAAAGAAGTATTTTAGTGGTATGGGCGTAAGCTTTTTTGTTTGGGCAAAAAGTTTCGACGGTATGAGAGCGCGCGTGCCGAACGAGGGGAATGTAATTTTCGAAATACGCGTTGAAAGTGAAAATGTCAGTGATGTTGTGCCGTTTCTGATGAACGTCATGTACAGAATTTTTAATTTCAAATAATAACGAAAAATGTACATTTATAAGAGTCAGTTGTGTAAATTAGACAGTAAATTAGTAATTAGAGATTATCTATGGTCTTTGGTTCCAACGATATAACATCGATTAATTTCAACCATAGGTATATATTTTGGTTAAAGTTGATAGCGTAGAGGGAACACAGACTATTGTTTCACGGGTAATAGAGATGTGAAATTTGCACTGGAATTAAGTACCTCAAACGTTGATAATTCTCACTTGGCAGATTCAGCAATCGGCTTACGCACGAATTAATGCAATCAGGCAAATTAAATCCAAAAAGGACAATTTTAATTAAATGTTGACCGTCCTAGAATAAAAGCAAAATGATTTTTTTTTTCAGTTAACTATACTGTTAGTTTTAGTAAATATTCTGAAAATTTGTTTATAATCTATTTTATTTATATAGGAGCGTGTATCTATGGTATCAAAAACAAATTATATTTTCTGATAACTAAGAGAACGCAAATATTAGATTAATAACTTTGTGTAAATAGAGAAATGTGTTCCCTCCATAATCGTATATTACCATGTGCATTACAATTCACTCGAAAAATAATGAGCTTTATAAACCAATTATATAAATCAAATTACCTTAAATGATAAATGCCTATACGATTACTAGTGATCCATAGTCGATCAAATAACGCATTAGACCATTACTGCATTTCAAAATTTTGAAAAATTAACGGGAAATTGGCCCGAGAAGTGGAAGTAGTCGCAATATAAAAATAAATTGAACAGGGTACTATATAGATTTTATCAGCTATATCGACATATTTATCGAAGCGGAATTTTCCGTCCAGCCCAATTTACCGAAATTGATGAGACATAATGTCATTACGAATATTTTCGACCTTTCTGCTGGCACTCCTCATTGAAAATATTATGTATTGCTATACGCACGCAGAACTATCCACAGTTGGGTTTCCACGATGGCAGTAGCTCATCATCGCAGTAGATTAAGCGACGCTCGATAAAGTTTCTCGTTGTTGAGACTCGGCCAATAACTCGCCCGTGACAGTCAATCTAATCTAATATTAAAAAGAAATTTTGCACGCTTAATGATACACGACACAGACATATCTTCCCACAAAACTCTACATAAACTGCGTGTCCCCTACAGACCTCGAAGCTATAGTATAATATTATCACACCTGCGCTACATCGATCTCTCGCAGATGCATCTCTCATATCTCAATTAAAACCCTATGATCCCTACATGTCCTCTCTCGCTCTTGTGCACGTAATTACATTTACAAGGGCCGACTAATTTACCAGGCGCGCGCATTATACGTTGCATTTCATCCCGGCGTCCTAGACCCGCCGCTTGGTAATGTGCGAGCGCGCGCGGACAGCTGCGGCCCAGCGACGCGCTTATATATACATCGTTTAATCTCCATGATGAGTCGGCGCCGGTAAATTAACGCGAGGAGAGGACAAGCGCAGGCGCGCACCTCGCGACTTGAGGATAATGTGTGTCTAATGCGCGCGTGTGTATATACGTGTATGCGTCGTGTGTGTTTGGTAAACATTTGGACAACCGCGTGTACATGTGTGAGTGTATAAGGGTGGTCGAGCTACGAAGAGGATTTCGAGTTGAGGTTTTTGGGGTTTTAGTTTAACATCGACGGGGTGGGGGTTTCGAGAGTAGTAGTGCGGTTCGTGATCGCGGTTGGAATGGATGATGTAAGTTTAGAGTTTTTGTACAGAGACGGAAGATGCAATTTGAAGAAGAAAAAAAAGAAAAATGCTGGAACATGCATATTTAAATAGAATTTTAAACATTTTTGTAAATTGAACTTTACGTTTATGATGCAAAACCATAATGCTTGTTATAAAGTTTGATAATAATGCTACAAAAGTTATTCCCACGTACAATCTAAATTTTTTCTCTTTTTACTTGTTTTAGATAGAAATTGTTTCTGAAATATCCGCAGCTTAATAATGTATAACGTTTACACATAGCGTGTTAACACTTTACTTTTGAAACGATAACGCAACTTTCTGAAACTTTTACCCTCCAATATTTATATATATCTCGAAAATTTTCGTAACCTCAAACAAACGTGTGTACCACTTTAAAAAGCGCATATCGCAATTTAACCGCAGATTTCGTTAAAACTTGGAAACTCCCGCTCGATATCAGATGCAACTTCGCAAGGCTCTTCAGCCGTATATATCCATATATACAAAGCACCAGAGGGAAGCGTCGCACTCTTTCGTCGCACCTCGATTCGCAATTTAGCCTCCAAGGATCTCGTCTCCTTCCTCCCGCGAAATTAGCAAGTCCCAGGCGCCGATCGCGCGCTCGACTCTTCGACATTCCATGTTCTCTCTCGCTCACACCCGCGCCAGTTGCTTTGAGTCTCGCCTTATACACCGTATTACCGAGCGATGCTCAAAGGACTACACATACTCCGTATACAGAGTAGCGCGCGAGAGGCAAACTCGCGGCGAAGTCTTGCGAGCCCAGGGGTGCGCAAACGCCTCGTAAACGCTTTGGCGCACGCGCGCTATTTGCAAGGCTAATGCAGTGCACAGGCGGCTGGTGTATAATCGCATGCACCCGTGTAAGAAAAAAAACTTACCGTGGGGCTATGGCGCCGTAGCATAATGTGCGTATGCTTTCACCGAAACGTAGGTTTTTGTGTGCGGCACTTTTCCCGTTGATCGTCTCTATGGCAAAATTTACGCGAAACATCCATTAACGTGTCTGCAAAATGGGGTAAAAATATTTTCCAAGGGATAAATTCCGGGCCTGAATTTTCTATACTCCTTGTACCACATAATATAGGAGAAAAATATTCTACAATTTTAAAGATTGGAAAAATTAAAAAAAAAATTAAAAAAAGCGTTCTTTTTTTAACTTTTAGCCACTTATCAGAGAAACGTTCTAGAAAAATTGGTAAAAGCATTGAAATACGTAAATCGTACAAATTGGTAGCTGGAACTTTGAGGTTGTTATGTGTCGTTTGAACGCTTAACTTTAAATGGTCAGAACTTTTAAAGAAATCAACATTTTCTTTTTCAAATATTTATAAAAGCAAATAAAAGCTGGTTTTTTCTATTGTTTTATTTTAGAATTTTGCAAATTTTTCTACGACGTTTCTAGGATAAATGACTTAAAGTTGAGGAAAACGCTTTTTTTCCATTTTTTTTCTCCTGTATTATGTGATACAAAGACTAGCAAAAACCAGGCCCAGAATGCATGCCTCAAACAAAATATTTATCCACTTTTCAGGACGTTTTAATGGACTTTTTCACATAGATTTCGTCAGTGTAATATATATATGTCCTCTGGTAACATTTTTTTACGCTGGATAGGCCTCTACCGAAAGTCGTCGATCATTCGCAGCCAACACAATGCGAGGGAGTGCGCGGAGACTGGCTTTACGCACAATTAATCTGAGGCACGTTCAATCCGGATTATAAATATCGGGCGTGCGCGAGACGGGCGTTGCAGCGTACACACACAAATCGTTCACCATGTATATAGCTTTGTAAGTGTGCGTCTGGGTACATCAGCGTTCAGTTGATTAATGATGTATAGGGCTAAGAGAGTGGAGGAAGGCGTTTTTTTTGTACGCGAGCTTCCAGTAGCATTAGATAGCGAGCTCCAGTGCATTAGCATTATTTGCTTAGTCCGAAGGACACTGGGGGAGGCGGACAATTGGATCTATATAGACTAGTCTGCGTTGGCCGTTAAAAGCGGCTTTATTTCGCGAATGTTTGTTCGTTGCTGTTTAGGAGTTTTCCGTTGTTTGGCGGGGGTGACACGAGTAGAGTGCTCGCGTAGTGTGATTGAAGAAGAGCGCGGAAATCCGGTGAGATTGGAGTACGGTGTTTTCGCTAGTTCGATTACTTAAGCTAATTTGTGTTGATCCAATACGTTTGTTAATTACACGCACAGTTTTACTGTATATTTTAATGAAAGATTTTAGCATTTGTCAATGAAACTGCTATTGGAAAAAATACAGGCAAAACAAAATTTTATTCACAATGGAATGAGCAAACGGATTCCAATTTTACCCTTAACGAGTAGTTTTCTAACGATTCTCGGGTCAATATCAAAAAGCAACATTGACATGTCATTCAGTTGCACTTCCCCGAGTCGATCTTTTGTCCGCTTCAACATATCAACCTTGCGCCACCGACATGTCTCTCTCTCTCTCTCTCTCTCTCTCTCTCTCTCTCTCTCTCTCTCTCTCTCTCTTTTGCTTTCTCTCGCTTACACGTTGCAATTTTTTCGGCGCTCCAAACACGTGTTCGCTGTTCAAAAGCCAGCGCGCGAGATTCCGATCGCAATTATTTTTACTCCATTCTGCTGCGTTCCCTCGCTAGCTCCGTACGCTCGTGCGGATGTAGATGTACGTCGCTCTTCGCGTCGACCTGGATCCGTCGGATTCTTCGGGGTATGCGCGAAGAAACTTTCGGCGCGCGAGCGCATCGAAGCGAGATATGAATACGTATGAGCGCTGACGGAGTGCAGTGTAAGAAAGGAGAAAGGGGGAATAGAATTTTTCACAGTGGAGAAGTTTGACGGGAGAGCGCAAATTATATAGACGAAGACGCGCGAGTTTGGGGATCTTTGACGCGAGAGATGCTAGCTTGCAGTCGCGTGAGTGACTGGTATGGGTGGGTGCGTTTTATTGAGGACGGGATATGATTCTTCCGTTGGATAGAGAGAAATAGAGACAGAATGGGAGTAAGAAAGACAGCATCTTGAAGACGAGGGTGTAGAGCGTAATATAGGGTTTTCTTGTCTGCTGGCTGTCGTATGAGTCTGGGTTTGGTTCGCTTTGGCGAACTAAACAAGAGGGCATTAATTTTGTCGAGCATGAAAAGTTTCGATGTTGGTGGTAGGAGTGAATTTTTTATTCAATTGCGCTCGTTCGCCCCGCGCGTTATAAATTCCGATTCGAGAATAAAACTTTTACAACCAAGACTTTATATATATAAATACACAAGCGTATAGCGAGAGCGCAAACTTATTAGATGTAAAAAGTTCTTTAAGATGGAAAAACTTTTACAGTCGGCGCAAACGTATGCTAATGCTGTACGTTCCTTGGCTGCTGTAAAATTTATACACGTATTGTCAACTAATGAATTTCTATAAAATTTAACGCTGCGCTTCATTGAGTTTTAACGGCGTTACTTTACAAATTCAATTTCTTATTTGATACTGCATAGAATGTTTAACACAATTTCAAGTCTCTTAGTTAAAGTATTTCTTTATAATGAAATTTGCATTAGAATGGAACATTCGAGATAAAATGCAAACGCGAATGTTTGTACAAGATTCGCAACGAGAACTTATTGAAATTTATCTATCTTCAGAGGAATGAAACTTTATAATATAACTGTATGCATTCTGCACTTATTTTCACAAATACAGTCGTCAACACAAAATAAGTCTAAGCCTTAGTCAACATCAACCATCCTCTACAGCAACCCCAAAGCCACTATAACCTACACACCCAATCGATAACGAAAAACAAACTAACGAAAAGAAAATTACCCAGACGCTTTCCTGGGCCCGGTATGCGAGTACGTACTGGCGCCCGTGGCGCGTTACGCCGGCGCCTGGAGCATACCAGTGCTGACAGCCGGGGGCCAGGCGGACGCCTTCCGCCACAAGGACGAGCACTATCCCACCCTGACGCGCATGATGGGCTCGCACCGGCTCGTCGGCGAAGCCCTGCAACACATACTCCAGGGCTTCGGCTGGAAGGTGGCCGCCCTGCTCTTTCACAATCACGCGATGGCCAGCAGTCGGGGCAACTCCAAGTGCCACTTTACGCTGGGCGCCGTCTTTACCGCCCTCAACCAGACCTCGATGCACAAGAGCTTCAACCAGGAGGGACTACAAGGAGCTGCTCGCTCTCGTCTCGAAGAGTGCGAGAAGTAAGTTGGGATAAGGGATGGAGTAGTCTAATATAGCAATGAGTGACGTAAATTACGTTATATGAGGAAATTACGAAAAAATTTTAACTTTAGGTGGCCTTAAAACTGGACAAAATTTTTTTTTAAGACACACCTTCCGGGTTTTCTTCTTTCTTATGTCACAATATGTACGAGAAAAATCGGGTTCAATTAAAAACGTCTTTGTCTCACATTTTTTTTTCTAAGTTGAAATTTTTCAATAAAATTGCAAAAAAGCCGTTTTTCTTGAACCTCATCCATTTAGCCGAGAAACGATCTACTCAAAGATTCGAAAAAGAAATTGAAACTAGAAAGAAAGAGCTTTCATTCCCTTTTTTGAAAATTAAAAAGAATGTCGATTCCTTCAAAACAAAGAGTTTAAAGTTA
>JAPYZO010002482.1:0-14962 GCA_030522905.1 Torymus flavipes | reverse complement strand
TTTAATTGAATTCCTTAAACATGTATTGTCATTCTTCGAATAAGCATAATCCATTTGAAATAAGAAAGTATAACTGCTGACCCAAAAAACTTCCGACAAATAAATTCCCGAACTAATCGAATGTACAAATAATCCGGAATGATAAAGATGTTGCCGAATGCGCGAGAGTTGTTTTATACTTTAGTATGGCCAACGTACGCGTAACGGGCGAGAAATATAAATTTTTTTGTATTACAGCGAGAAAGCAATCATAAAGATGACAGAAAGTGCGATATCAAAGTATAAATACAGAAATTATTGTAAAAATGCCTCTCGGCTACACATTTGAGGCGCATCAGTTATAAACAATGTAATACAATAACAGGTTTGAGATATAATTATACATTTGTTGTGGAGCTTAAACGCGAGAGATCAAAAATATCTGAAATACAAGAAAATATAGGATTCGAAAAAGAAATATAAATATTTGTAAGAGAATACTCGTCTAATTTTATCTCAATACGTTTTATATGTTTATTAATCATTTATAATGTAACAGTTATTTTTATGCATTACCGTATCCATTCGGAAACCCATTTAAGAACGTAAATAACATCGCTAATGTGCGACTTTTTACACGCGCGAAATATATAATGCGACGCAGCCGCGGCGCATTACGTGTATAAATCAGGAACGAAGTAAACCGCATGTAAATCAGAAGTACATATACCCACAACTTTATAATTATTCGCCTGCAGTGAAGGTAATTATCACATATATACTTACGACTCATCTGCCTCGTAATTACGTTTCAAGCATAACTCTATCGTGACTTTAATTATAATTATTATGCCCACTAATAACGCGCATTTAGATCGAGATCAAAAAGAAAAGTCTCTCTCTATTCCGCCGTGGTTTCTCGCGAGTTCGTTATTTAACGTGTGTAATGACGGCTGATTTATATGCGCTCAGCCGCGCATTCGTAATAAATCAACATTCTGTATAATGTAAATATCAAGATAAGTATTTATATATTTATCAAACGCTGCGCTTGAGATTAAATTATACATTTATAAAGCATACTATTAATTATATGTATACGTATTCTTCAGTTGATATAGGCCTTTACAAGTTAATAACAATAACTATCAATTCTTTACAATAGTCGATGTTTAATCTCCCAAAGAGGAAATTTTCTTGATGATAAATACTTGTAAAAAAAAAACTTATTTTTCTATTTTTTACTAGAGACCACATAGATAAAATCGGCGCAATCTCTCAAAATACCATAGCATAGCTCTCACTCCCATCATAACGCACAAATTCACCTCACGTGCACTCGGCGCAACCTTCCTCCTCCCTCCTTTTCAACTCACTCTCCCTGAAAAGTATCCTTTCAGCGCGATATTTTTTCCGGGCTCTTACTCTCCTCCTTATACACCACCCGAGGCTCTCTCTCTCGACACGCACATATGGGCGCGTGGAATGCAGCGGGATGGATCGGCGCTGGCTGATAAGTCGCCCGCTGCATTCCTCGCGCTCCTTTTTTGCTCTCCTCTTTCTCTCATTACGCCCCCTCTCCGCGGCTCGCGCACACGCGTACGCGCACCTTTTGCGCTCTTTGGGAGAGCCGAGGTATAATATATGAAGGCTGTAAAGAGCGCGCGTTGAGAAGTAGCGAAGAAAGGAAGATGTTTAATTGTGGCAGAGGGAGGGTGACGCGAGGTCGTTGTTGTTTTGCCGGGTGCATGGCGGGTTCCGAATGCGGCATTGTGTAATGGGCCATGCGAGAGACGCGTGAGTTTTTTTTTTTGTTGGGGTGCGGAGGATGTTGCGAGAGAGATCACCTTGAAAGTGCATGCTGATAAAACTGCGCGCAGACCATAACGAGGAATATATTCAAAGAAAAAGGCTACTGCCCCGAGCGATACTAAAAATTGTTAATTGTACGGTATAAAAAGTACAGGCTTGGTTCGATTATAAATCGCGACGAAAAAGATAGTTGGATTTTTCGAAAAAGTGCAAATTTGTATACATTTCAAATCTCAATAGTATACACCTTACCTTATGGCACATTATACACAAAGCAACAGTCAGCACATAAAAAACGACCGACACTCGCGAGCCTAGATCCTCTCTTCGGCGCTCGTCACCGCACCGCACCGATACGACACTCTTCCTCTCTCCCTCTCTCTTGAGATGATGCACATCGCGCATTACGAGAGAATGCAGGCGTATTTTTAGACCGGTCGCTGGCTATTTTTAGAGGCCGACTGCTGCGCCCGCGACAGGTTTAACCCTGACTTACGTGCGCGCGCGGCGCTCCGCACGTCTTTTTCATCTTTTCGCCGGCCCGACCGCTCTCGAGAGGTCTCTTTATCAAAGTTGTAAGAGAGAGAGAGAGAGAGAAAGGATGTCTTTTTGTGCGGCGACTTGATTTCACGAGCTCGTTGTTCGATCCTCGATGATGGCTTCGTAAATTTTGCGATTGTGTTGGGTGAGGAGCCGCGTGTTTGGAATAAATACTGTGGGTTGATGTTTTAGATTATTTGTATAATTAAGGTCTATGAATAGATACATATTATCACAGCTCTCTGCTATGTACAATCTAGTAACTATATAGAAAAAGCTTCGGAAAAGCGTCGATATTCATGCCTGACCCAGTCACGCCTTTACCTACTTCACCAATAAGACACTTTTATATATTTCTCCAATCTCCACTCGTCTACACCATTCCGACTCCCGACCCTACCCCAGCAGCTTTCGCACGCTAAAGATTCCATCAACCCTCACTCGGTGCCGCCAGTTTGCCATCTCCATCGTAGCCTCGTAATTACAGAAATTTCAAAGCCATAAAGATGTACGGGCAGGTGCCTCTCGTCACTCGTTAAAGATAGTATAAGGGTTGGGTTTAGTGGCTCAAACGGAACTGTGGCCGCACATAGCCGCCATGTGGCTCGTGAGTGAGTGAGAGAGTCGTTCCAGTCATTGAACCTTTGTACGCACACGCCCCGTGCCAGTCCGAAAATTTATTTCGGTATATTCCAAGTCCGCTATATACTTACCTACTGCCGCGAGTGATCTGCGTTTGAGAGATTTTTGACGCTTTTAGATCGGTTCGGTTGGGTGGTTCGGAAGAGTGGCTTTCTGTGCTTTTCAAAGCTGTAGGGGATTGAAATTGGTCTCTTTTGTTACGAAACTTTTCATTAACGATGGTCGTGTTATAGTGAGGGTTTGTTTTTTGTTTTTTGCTTCACTATGGGTACACTTGAATATTATTTATTTTGGGATATACATTTATGTTTATTTAATTGATTATTCGATTACTTACGATTAATTGAAAAATTACCCTTACGTAGTCACTGATTCATAAGTTTGAAAAATTCTCATAATTTTTATAACCAAGCCGATCTCTCTATGCCCAAACTTATACACAAATTATCCACAAATTATACGACTATCCAAATCAGAGCATATCGAAAAGATCAGCGAAATCCCGGTTTTGGCACCTAGACCACACAAACCACCATCAATGACCTACTAAAAACGAAACCAAGACAGCGCGCAGAGCCCCGCACGAGAATCCCGCTATTAAACTGCAACACAAATCGATCGGAAGTCGGTTAACACCCGTCATGTAGCCGTATAGATTCGGCGCTGACGTAACGCCCGCGTGTATATACGCCACACACTCGCGTGGACGCTATTTGCGTCGACGGCGCGCGTAGTGCTCGAGCGTGCCATGGCTAATTCCCACGCGATGAATCGTTCGGCGGCCGCGTCGTGACGGCGACGAAAGAAGGGTGCGAGGAATTTATCGATCGTCGGATCGATTGGTTATTGATCGAGGGGGATGTTTGATGCTACTTGCAAGTCGACTTGCGGCGATGAGTGCTGCGGTGAATTGGAATTACAAGTGTATGTTTGTTGGGAGAATGAAGTAGTGTGGATGGGTAATTGTTATTGAGACGCGATGAGGGTAATATTGTGGGATGATGAGATATTTGATAAAGTCATGTTCGTTTGTGAATCTGCCAAAATAGTCGGGATAGTTCAGTAAAATAGAGTTGTATGTATATACCTATACACTTATATATCAGTCGCGAAAGATCTTACAACCAGAACACACCAATCATCATGAATGAAATAAAGCGAGCGATGCCAAAGATCCTAGCGCGGCCTGAATGGAGCTGCTACATATCCTTTCGCCTCGCACTCACAGACACGCGCGCCACGTGCGCTCGTATAATTGAATGTCTGCATTTTCGGGCGCGCAACATATACGATCGCACGTATCTGCTGTGGCTTCAGCAAATTTACGACTATCTCGCCTAGCGGAATCTCGCGTACAGATCTCTCGAGCGCATTGCATAACGAAAAAATCGGAGAGGTTTAATTGCGCGCGCACTAGTTTTACACGCGTCAACGCGGGCGTTACATAAATTAACGCGTATGCCGCGGAATTTATTAGCCGTCCTGTGCCCGGCTGTATATTGCGATTAATTTACGGAGTCTATATATGTGTATTTCATTTTTGTAGGCAAATATGATGCTGATTTACCGTGGGAGAGCGCCGTATGTTCATTTTTGTTGATGGGTTGGGTATCTAGGTGTGAATGAAGGTTTAGGAGAGTTTAGTATATAAAGTTATTTGTAGAGTGTATGCGTCTATCGGTCTGTCTGAATTCATTTTCACGCTCGACTGCGTCTATACGATACTTTCGCTTGTTACTTTAACGCCAATAAAAAGAAGTATTGCAAAACATTCTGATAGTATATGTATAAAAGTACAAGAATAAATTTAATTTAATTACAACCCCGATACTATAATAACGAATTTTCATTATACAACCCAACTTAATTTAACTTAGCGACGTGATAATAACAACAATAATTTTGCGAAACACGATATCCCCTAATGCCTGGCACTCTCAAATAAACCCACGCCCATCTTCAAAACCTATATATATACCCCCGCACGCGGTTAAATTGAAACTTTGACTGACGCCTCAGGCACGCTTTCACACACACAAACACCGCTTCACACATCCTCCACCGAAATATACTTCATTTCCGCGAAGATCCGACAATCTCGCAGCCGCCCCTATAACTTCAAAGTCCGCAGGCGACTTCAAATCCGGGTAAAAGAGCACCGCGATGACAAAATTCACGCGCGCACGCATCGAGCTTTATCGCACGCGTGCACGCGCGTGTATATTTATAGTGGGCAGAGGCGAGAGCTGCCCCACCCCCGCGGTGGCGCGCCATTGGACGCTGGTCCATTAATTATTTCCGATGCGGCGAGGGAGCGTGCGGCTGTATAGAAGAGAGGGGGGGAGACTTGAGATATATATTCAATGGTGTAACGCTAGTTTTTGTGGGATGAACGGGGGGCTTTGTTTTTTCGGATGATTTGTGGGGCTGGGGGTTTGTGGGTCATCGGGGATTTGTGAATTTATAGAATTAAGGGTTTTAAGATTGAAATATCACTGATTTGTGGAATGTAAGTATAGTGTCTTTTATTTAGGTGCAGCTGATATAATGAAACAGCTGGGTATGATTATGTTTCGTGTAAAGTATTTATTCTTGTTCGCAATGAATATGATGTTTATTCTGCGAAAAGATTATTCGCCTAATTATTATCACCGCGCAACGGGAGATGCAATCTGCATGTTTATACGAAAGTGAATATATATATATATATCACAGCCTCGCGCGTTTTGATAACGCGATGCGCGAGAGATGCAACTCAAAATTTAAGCTACTTTTATTTCAAAACAACGAGTGTCGAGTAATCCTCTGAAAACCGATCTTCTCCCCGCAAGCGGTACTTTGCATCCATCGTCAGCTTGTTACCCGAAACTTTATGCACTTGGGCGCATCGAATGCGCGCAGAGAGAAAGAGGTTTGACGTGAGAAAGAAATGCGGTAAGAAAAGGGGAGGAGAAAAATGAGGCTATAAAAAATTAGTCATCGCGAGAGTGTAAACGATTCTAAATTATCGTGTACTCGCGCTCTGAATAACGAATAATATTGCGTATTCAGATTACATTATATTATTATAAATTTAAGAAACCTCAAACGCTGAAAATGAAGAAAGTCGCGCATGGGCGATTTTCATTTCAACGCTTTTTCCTCTCGCGTACTTCTCTCGCCTCTTCCTTGCAAAGTCTCCGCATCCACGAGCGTACGCGTGTCCGTAAAAATAGCCCGCGCGCGAGACACCGAAGTCTCGTTAGCCCGCGCCGCCGGCGGCGGTGATCGGCCGACGATCGACTCGTATACCGAAAATATCTCCGATGCTACGCGCACGGCGTAAACATACGCCACCGGAGAGAGCTCCGAATTGTCATCGGGAGAAAAATCTCGTGTTACGTGACTAGACGAGCTGAAATGGATTTTGTGTATAGGTGGGATGGAGAATGTGGGACGATGTAATGTATGTTTGGAGTTGGTTTTAATGGCTCGAGAGATGGATTTCGAATTTCGTAAATGTAGATTAATTTACGAACCGGGTTGTATAGAAAAAAACAAACACACAAAAGTAAAAGTCTGGGGACCGAGATCACCGATATTTATAATACACATACTTATATATTGCTCCCACGTGTATAAATAGCGCGGTATATTGTGGGTTTCCTTTTACTTTATATTAATACGCGAATAAAGAGCTATATGTTATTTGAATAAACAGGGGCTATACAGCTCTCTCACTTATTCATCGATATCTTTGTACGATATTTTACACTGTACAAAATCGAACAAATATACCATAAATATTGTAGCAAAAACTCCGTCCCGACACAGGAACGCACTTTGCAAATATGTTTTCCTCCTCGATCGCACGCGCGTGTAAACACTGTCTCTCTCAAAATTTATATGTATACCTTATCGATGAATCACATTATTCTCTCTCTCAAACAACAAAACCATCACAAAGCGTCGACTCCGCTGCCGATAAAAAATCAAATATCATAATTATGTTTATTAATAAACCGAACCGTTTATATATTCAGCCTCGCTATACTGATATATACTGGTACACAATATAACCGCTCGATTTCCGTGCACCATCGTTTAGCAAATACATCACGCATTCGCAATCGTATTTAACGAGAATCCATTATGATTATTTCTTTTTTTTGTTCCAGGTGAATAACGGCTCGCCGGCGGAGGCGGCTGGTCTGCGCGCCGGCGACGCGGTCGTCAGGGTGAACAGTACCGAGGTGTTCAGTCTGAGGCACAAGGATGCACAGGACGTGATTGTCAGGGCCGGCAACAACTTCGAAGTCACCGTACAGAGGTACTGTACATTACATGTATATATACTCGGCATGAGCGCATTGTTGTTTGTTTTCTTCGGCTCGTGTCACGTGTCTGGTGGGTTCTCCGGTAGAAAGAGAATGTTGCGCACGAGGATAATTATTATTAATAGTGCGCGGGAGTTGTCGTTTTTATGAGTTCATTGTCGAGGAAACAAGGGAACGCGCGGGATATGTCGCGGGGAATATAACGGTGCAGCGTGAAAAATGATCTCGTTCTGGTTAAATGGACACGCGGAGTGCTTTACTTTGCTCTTTTAGTTTTTTTTTGTTTAAAGTTGTGGGTCTCGTTCTGGTTGAGGGGAAAGGAGTCGTCGCTTGATGTTGTTTTTAAGCGTATATAAATTTAACCTTTGTCGCAGACCGCGTAATTAACCGGAGTATTAATCTCTGTTATCCAATATTAAATTTATTAAGTTTAATTTTTCTTTTATTTGGAATTTATTTTCCTTTTGTAATAAAGAAAAACTTGAATTATTGATAAAATCTGATGTTTCAAGATAAATGTTTAACTTATGTCAAGCTATATTCTTTGCGTTTTTCTTATTAATAATCAATTAAAAAACAGTTCGATTATTATTTAATGTTATATTCAATTTGATCCTTTTTCTTAAAACGCGTTTTATTAGTGAGAATATGACTATAGAAAGTTACTAAAACTCGCACAAAATGCCATTATATAAATAGCACATAGAAAACTTGCAATTTCCTCTAACTTCTTTCGCTATCCACATCTATCCTACATTTCACATAACTCTTCCACACATAAAACCTCATAAGCAGACCTGCAACCGAGTACAAAGACCTCAGACTCCAACACACAGCCTATACACCGTCCGCTTTTCCCAATAAACAACCAATCTCGCCCTCGCCCAAACACAATCCCTTCTCTCTCTTCTCCTATACATACACATTCTCTCCCAAGCCGCGTATACACACACATTCTATATCCAACCCTATTACAACCATTGTTTAATCCACGAAAAAAAACACAGAGGCGGAGGCAGCACGTGGCGGCCGAGTGTTTCACCAGTGACGACCTCGATCCCGTCGCCCCAGCCGACGGCGCCCCTCGGCAACGTGTCACCCGTCACCAAGACCTCGCTCGCCGCCAAGAAGCAGGACGTCCATCTCATCGGCAGCGGCCACAACTTCAGCCCCAAGCCATTCGTGAGTTTTCTTTCTCTTATATATTCTTGCGAACGCGAAACGCTTTGTTATGACTGCGCGCAAAAATAGAGTTCGCTGCTGTGCGGCCCCCACGGTTTATACACGGGAAGTTCCGTTTTTCGCGACGAAGCTGCGCGCGTGCACGTGCATGCGCGAGTTTTATTGAGTACGGAGAGATTGGTCGGTGATGCTTTGAAAGCTGCGCGTGTGGTAGGTAGGGGAGTCTCGGAAGTTATTGCGCGGCGAGCGTTTTGTAAATGAGTCTAATTTTGGAAGGGGTTATTTATTTTTCGGTTAATTTTATGAAGACTTGACGAAATTTTAAATACGTAGTGTTCCGGAAATTAGAAACTATGTTATCTGCAGATGAAGGTTATTTATCGATTGTTGTACTTTACTTTGAAGTTTTAAATTTCTTTTATATAATATAAAAATGAATGTTCTTAATGAAATTTTTATAGTTGAATGGAACGAGCGACGGCACAGTCAAGTCTATCGTCAACAAACAATACAACAGCCCAGTGGGAATCTACAGCGAAGAGACGATCGCCGAAACTCTATCTGCTCAAGCTGAAGTTCTCGCCGGAGGGGTCGTGGGGTAAGCTTATAATTTATTGAGCAATACCCTCACAGTTGTATATATTTCATTATTAATCATAACATAAACGTATTTAGAGTGAACTTCAAGAAAAACGAGAAGAACTACAACGCCCAGAACAGCGAGGTGTTCAAGATGGTTCAGGAGGCCGACAAAGAGCCAAAGACGCCCGAACCTGGTTAGTGAACAAAAAAAAACCTCTATTATTAGTCTACTCTCACATTTACTTATTAGTCGTTATCGAACCCCCTTACTACTACTACACCACCCGCTACTTATCAAAGTCGGTACACTGACAAAAGTCCAAAATAAAACCTGACCGATAAGTCAGTGTACCGCCTTATACACAAAGCTCCCCCTGCTTCAACAATCTCATAACGACGAACGCCGTGCTCTCGCAATCTTCCACCCACCGAACAGCGGAGCCAGTGGTCCAGAGCGGAGTGTCGTCTCCAGTATCACCGGCCGTCGCAGGTCTGCGCTCGGTCCAGGCTCCAGAGACTAAACCGCCGTCCAGCACGCCACCGGCAAGCTTACAGCCCGGCCAGAACATCTGCGCCGAGTGCGAGAGGCTCATTGTGTAAGTTTACCGCACCACGCGGGCGTATAATGGTTCTCTTTGCAGATGCGATGTGGAACGTAGCCGAACAACGTCGAGCTCAGCTCTCTCTCTCTCCTACACGTGTACCATCGATATATACAATTTAAATGTGTGTCTGTATGTGTTTGTGTTCCGGTTTTGGCTCTAGAACCTGACCGGCGTTGATGGATAGGGTTATTTTGTTGATCACATTGTAAGGCTGAGAGCTCTGAGAATGTTATATATAGTTTGATTTTTGAGACCTATATTAATTTTATCGGTAAAAAGTCAAAAATCAAACTGACAACTCTCGACAGCCTATCCTTCCGCCACTCCCAAAAGCCCTTTTTTACACTTACCCAAACACTCTCCTCCACACCACAAGAGAGTTATCTAATTATTGTATTCACAACGGCGTTTTATTTCAAAAATCCGTCGTCGTGTGCAGTACCGACGTCACGGACGGAGTACTACTCGTCGGCGAGCCACGCGGTCGGCCCGAGGTCGCCGAGGTCGCCCACTCCTCACTCCGCCGGCGAGCCCGTTTATCCCCGGCCTACAGCGAGCCCCTCGTCCCAGGGCCCAGCCCCCAGGACAGCCGCCGGCGGTCCCGTCATCTGTAGCAACTGCGACAGCGCGATCTAGTAATCACAAAAAAAAGAACCATAATCACACGCAGTAGAGCAAAGAGCGATCACATATTATTTGCTTCTCTCATATACCCTCGCTTCGAAAGACTTAATAACGCGCGTATTAAATACATATATCAGCTTTCGTCGTTGTTTATTTATATAATGTATAATACGTTTACCCTGCACAGTGCGATTGTGACCGTGTCTATTATCATTGTCCCTGCTATATCATTAGTTGATGTTGTTATCGTTGTCGTTATTATTATTTATATACTGTAGTTACGCATTGTATACCCATATTTTTTTATCATATACGTCATGAGCTTTTGTTGTTTAGCGCACAGTAGATGCACGATTCATTAATTGTTACCTTCCGAGTGCGCACCTTTTTTTCAATCATGGTGTGCACTCTATAGGTCACAATGAGCCTCTTCATGTTTTTTATCGTCTACCATTCCACAACTACTGAACCAATTAGCTTGCCAGAATTCTGAGGTATACTTTTGACCTCATAAAAATTCTTTATGTATATTATAAGTGCCGTTGAAGTCTTTAACATACTTAAAAATGTTCGCGAAATCAGATTGTTTTGAAAAAATTGAATTTTACTCGGTGCGTATACTCGAAGGGTTAAGAGATTTACTATAGGAATTAATCGTCATGAGTCATTACTTTGGGCTGATAATTGAGTTCTTACAGGATATAAATGATCAGTTTCACATATGATATATTTCACGAGTTATTTATACATTTATAAAAAGTACATTATAGATTTGATTAAATGCGCGAGATGGGTGGTCAAGTACATATTTTTATTTGAAAAGATGCTCTTTATACCGCATATTATAATCATCACATAATACGTGTATCGGGATATACTCTACTTCAGTTGCAACAATGATATATAAAGCAGCAGTATTAAAACCACGAATCTTATTAAAAAATGACTCTCCACTGGCGCTACACTATTTAGAAAGGCCATATTGACAATCATGATGATATCTCCGGCTCCGCGGCGCCGTCACCAAAATTCTATGTAATAATCCGTGCTGTAAATCCTGAACTCATAGCAGTAGCAAAAGCGTTTACAGTAGCAGAGTGGCACCGGCCGATCCATATCAATAACAACAATAACTGCAACAGATCAAATTCGCATTATATATATATACTCGCGCCAGCCACAATACAATACACCATATACGCTGGATCCATACTTTGCTTTCGCCACTAGCAGTTCATTAATCTCCGTTACAACGGTCGATCACTCTCACTTTGAATACGAAAAGAAAAAAGAATCAATCTTTAGCGCGGCACTTGGTTCGAACGACTGTTGGGTACCGAGACTATCGGGTTTGACTATCTCTCGATGCGCGCTTGGTACACATACTGTGCGGGCGAAAAAAGCGTGTAGAGGCCGAGGCCCGAGTTCACTTCCTCGCGCAGGTGCATATCAATCATCGGACAAATTGCCGGCAAGGCCAGACACTAGCGCACACGCATATACACTCGTTATTTTCCCTTCCTGGCAGCACGGCGTTTTGTAATCCCGATTTAAATTTGGCGCGCGTCAGGGTATGCGAGCATAGAAAGAGAGAGGGAACCGGCGATGTCGCGTAATCTCTCTCTCTTTCTTAGGAGATACATTGTAACGAGGAATCGAATTATTCGGATGATACTAGATTTGATTCAATTGTATCCGGCTGTGGAAGACCTCGAAAATTTTTTTCATTATTGTTTTTGTTAAATGAGAGATTTTTTTTCATAGAGCTTTCATTGTTTTGTATTTTTGTCGATCAGCGACTTTCTATTGCTTTCGATGGAAGTAATCCTGTTGTTTTTTGCTTTTTATACGACTATTATACTTTTCACCTCCCTGTACTCAAGTGCGTTAATGGCTGATGCAGAATGATTTTTTGTAGCCATGGCTTTTTCGCCCTTCTTTTTTTTGTTCCAGTAGGTTTTTTCATACTTTTTTTCGATGTTGTACGATGCAAGGACGATGTTCTTTTTTTGTTATGGGCAAGACGTTGTTCGCTGCAGTGGGTGATTTTGAATCGACGTTTTGATCAATCAAAACACACTTCCAAACAAAATACACTATCTAAATCATGCATAATTCATTGATAAAAAGAGCCTCCATTTATCGAGGATACATTAAGAACGTTTAGATCAAATGAAGATGGCCGATACGAAATCACCTTCGTTCTACTACATATATATTCTGCTAATATATAATAATATTTTTCATAGATGAAACTAATCTGATTTCTATAATAAAACGCTTTACAGCGATATGAAAATAAATTTTTACATTAAAAATAAAATCTGTAACGATAGAGACTAATTTTAAATCAAAATCTTCAGGATTATTATTGCAAAATAGTTTACAGATTTTATTTTTTGACAAACCATAGATTTCCAAAATAAAGCTTTCGTTAAAAAAAGGAGTCAAATAATTTTTACACTTTTGCCATTCGCATTATAACACAGACTATTTCAGCTTTCCACCTGCTTCTATATTTTCTCTATACCGATCTCTTACAATGTCACCAATAAAAGCTTTCCAAATAAAAAGGTCTTTTAAAATAAAACCAATTAGTTTCATCTATCGCTCCAACCACACCCAATGATATAATTACTAACGAAATATCCTCTTCGCGTCACTTGACAATCTCCAGCGGTGTCTTCGTGCGAATAAAGGAGAAGAACCTGCACGTGGAGTGCTTCAAGTGCTCGACCTGCGGCACCTCCCTGAAGAACGTCGGCTACTACAACATCAACAACAAGCTCTACTGCGACATCCACGCCAAGATGGTCGCCAGGCAGCAAACGGCGCCCGCTGGAATGGTACCAGTCACCGTCGGACCGTACGTATATATAATATATGTTAAGCAGATTTATCTTGGCTAATGCGGGCGTGACGTATCATGTACCCGAATTAATTTTGCCACCTTTGCAAGCACGAAAAGATAACTTTTAGAGGGTATTTTTGGTAGCTTGCTAGGTGTATACATTTGCTGCATTCAACGGACTTTGAGAAGTAGATAAAGAATTTTTGTATAGTTGGTGTTACAAATTTTTTCAACAAATTTTTAGACTTATAGACTTATTATGTACGATTTTTTTTCAAATTAAGAAATTCAAAAAGTTCAAGTTCCTATACATCATCCACAATAGTACAACTTTTCTTAAAACATATTCGAATATCTTTATTTCCCGCACTTGCTTGCAAACGATACCAATTTATCATAACTTAAGCCCTCAAATATATTTATCACACGTTCGTAACTCACTCTCATTAACATCGTTTACAGTGGACAGAAAGCTCCCGCAAACACGATTTCCGCGGCCTTATCGAACATCAACATCGGCTCGCCGACGCCGTCGCTCAGCAATCACGGAAGCTCATCGCCTCAGCCGTTCTCGGTAAGCAAGCTCGCTTCTCTCTGCCTCTACACAATACTTACATACGTTTGCGCATACTTTACATATCGAAAGATAGGCGAGGAATTCACGCGAATGGCATGAACACGAGGATTTATCGTTGATTTTGCAATATGTTAACGCTTAAATGAGGAAAAAAAATGTGTTTTTTTTTTGTTCGTCGCTGTGTAATGTATAAATTTGTACTAGGTTTTCTTTAATTTTTAGTAGATTATTTTAAAAGATTCTTGGAGTAAATTTTATTGTTTTTGTTGGTATTTAATTATTGAAACGATTTTTTATAACATTCAGTATATATAAATGCTTGATGACAGCATCTTGTTGCAAAGTACTAAAGTGAAGTGCTAATAATTATTGATTAAAAACTTATTAAATCAAATTAACGACGTTACTATAGTCTATAATAAAGTTAATATAATGTTACAATAAAAAGTAACGTATTTTAATGGCTTAATTGAAATGACTGATATTATTGTCTTCTTCTAAATTAAAATAAATATTCTTCAAATTTTTCTATCAATAGTTTATACTAAAAATTATTAATCTTTATTCTTGCTCAAATTCTCCAACGACACGTTTCTGCATTCAAAAAAATCAGTCACTCCAATCATGCCAAACCAATAACTATTAATTCTAACTCACAAAAAAAAACAACCCGATAACCCGTTTGCTGTGCTGTGTGTGTTGTTGCGCGACTAATCGCTTCTGCAGCAGAGCTACTGCGCGCGCGCCTACAGCCCGGAGACGTCGATCACGCCACGGCCCTACCGCAACGGCTACACCAACGGCAGCAGTAACGGCGGCAGTCCGATCGGCAACAACTATTACAACAACGAGAACATTAGTAACAACGGCTACGAGCCGTCCACGTACAGCAACGGCGGCGACTCGTACGCCGAGTCGGCGAAAACTTACACGAGCACTATTACCATCCAGACGTGCAACAATCTACAGCAGCAGAACGGCCATAAGCAGGAGCAGCAGCTTGACTATAACCGCAATCCCACTAACGAACATTTTAACAACATCGACAACAAGCTGCACAAGCTTACCGACGACATCCGCGATTTCGCTTTCGACCACAACGGCCAGCAGCTGAAGCAGCAGAGCTTTCTCAACGACGAGAGAGACTACTGCGCGAGAACCGTGCACTCGCCGACGGCCGTGCGCGCGTTCAAGGTGACTATTCTGGACAGACGTCATCGAGGAGGGAGAGAGAACAAAATAAAAGTGTTGT
>JAPYZO010002481.1:0-36835 GCA_030522905.1 Torymus flavipes | reverse complement strand
TCGAGATTAATTTGGTCGGTAAAAAAGTTTGGCAATGGATAAACTGTGTTCACGAATTTTCTCATGTTCTAGAACCCCTAACGAACCAAAAAAATCTTGCGTGGTAGGTGTGCCCCGAAAAAATTTTTATTTTTTTTTTTTGACCCCATATTTGGTAGAATTGCACATATATCTGACATTTACTGCGTACTCTCCCCATAAACATAAACCCCACATTTCCCAACCTCACCCGCAATCGCACATCTCTCTCCAATTCTTTAAAACTATACAGTTCGCTTATATATTAGCACAGTTATATATACACACCCTCTGTACTTCCCCTTTGTTTACAACACACGTACTTATACCACTCCTCGTCCGCGATAATCGTCTGACAAATACCTCTCTCTCACGCCTCAACGAAAGAACCAAAAAAACCACCACCACCTCCCCACTGTCACTTCATTTTTCACACACTGCCGCGCGTCGTCCACTTTGTTTTGGCCGCTAGATAGCTAGTTGCTGCAGCATCGTGCAACGTCGACCGCCACCACCCTCGGCGGATACATATCGATCACTCGTGGGGGTATTAATCGTGCAGAGCGGGCGCGTGTCATCCACCTTTTATAGGTTAACGCCGTCTACACGTCGGCTACGTCGTCGCCGACGCTAGCCTCTCGACGACGACATGCACTACGCGTATATACGTAGCTAAGTATACATATATATAATACACACAAGGCGCGTGCGGAGAGAGAGAGAGAGAGAGAGCGGCGCGAGTATAGGTATCGACGCGCTGCCGCGTCCCTCCCTCTTCTTCTTCTTCCTCGGTCATTCGTCCCGAAATATATCGAAGCTACCCAGCGGCTCTCTCTCTCTCTCTCTCTCTCTCGACGTCGAAATTTAGAAGCGCTCGCTCTCCACCAGCCAGCGCCGAAAATCAAGCTCTCCGCAACTGCTGTATATATGATTATATATTGCGTACACGCACACGCATGTATATAGGGAGAGAGCCCCTCGTTGCACTATATATTATATACTCTACAACATTTTGCACTGTGATGATACTCTAGGGGTAAGAGAGAGCGGGAGAGGGGTCGACGGCCACGGGGGCGCGAAACTCACGTATACTTGTATATGTGGCAGAAAGAGAAGATAGCGCGTGTGTGTGTATAAAGAGACAGAACAAGCGCGCGGGCGGACGGACGGTCGTCGCGGCGCGCGTCGTCGAACGCCAGCAGCGGACTGGCCGACGACGACGACGAGACGAGAGAGAGAAGGAGCTTGCGCCAAGCTGCGCGCGTGGATGATACTATAGTCACGCGCGTGCGCGCAAGCGGTCTCCGTGTGTCCGGCTGTGTGTGTGTGTGTGTGTGTGGAACGTGGGGGTGTAGTATATATGTGTATACAGATGGGAAAGCGGTGACGGAGAGGGAAAAAACTTGTATACAGGGGGGATGGATGATGGAGAGAGAGTTGCTCTTTTTGGAGGTTTTAAATTGAAGAGTTGAAAAATATAATTAATTAAATTATATAGGGATTGGTTCTATACGGAACTGCTTTTTTTCATTTAAAGTATGCAGATACAGGATCAGAGAGACCTTTTACATGGTACATGAAAAGCTCTCGCCGTTTCCAGATATTTAATTCCAGCGCGCTATACTTTTGTTGGCGAACAAAACTTTCTCTTATATATATTTTACAGGCCGAATGGCAATACTATCAATGTCGCGCAAAAATGAAAATACCAATATATCAGCGCAAAAACTACAGAAAATATAGATTCCTCGCATATAAAATCAGTTGCGAGTTTTACACTCCTGTATAATCTAAAGCTCATCTTTGTTATCTACTATGTATGTGACACGAGCGTTATATTATCGCGATTGATCAATCGGAACGACAATTATGTCTGATGATAATATAATTGCGATATATGGCATTAAGTTTTTTTTTATTTTTCAATTTTAGCCATCTATCTTTCCCAAACGCGCGTGAAACAGAAAAACTCCGATGTATAAAGCAGAGTTGACAGAGTATGTAACGCATCAAGTAGAATAAGCCGAACATGATAAGATACACGTGTTCAGATTACCACTGCGGCGCGCAGTGTATATAATACGGGGCTGTTTGCTTTGAATCTAAATTTCATTTCTCACGCGTTTCATTTCGGGCTCGTGATGCTTTCAATTCGCCCCTACCAGCGTGACAATTTCTTCTTTTTTTTTGTTTCTATTGCTTGAATTATAGATAAGATAAATATAAGCACTGATGTGTAGTAAAACTTGCTTAATACGGGTAACGTTTTAGATTACACACTAAAACTCTACGAAAGCTTGGCTATCTCATTCCGTAATGCTATTCATCCTACCGCGCGCATCGCATGATTCCTAGCCGTCAGGGCTCACGAGCGGAGGACGCATCATATCCGTAATTAAATTCCAACGAAAAATTCGTCTCTCTCTTGCCTCGCACCCATATTATACACATGTATATATGTATATATAGATACAGTGATGTTGAGATCGATCTCTATACCGCGATGTGTGTTTTTTCAAAGGGTGCGGAGAGAAGGGAGAGAGATAGAGAGTGGAAGACGGAGTCGAGTTGATGATGTATTCGACGCCGCGCTGACGGCTCCCGCGGAGGAGGAAGGGTGGTGTGAGTATTATGGGGGTGAGGGTCGAGATATATAGTGTGTCGCAGCGAGTGATGTTTTGCTAACTTATTCGTTGTTTTCGGGGTTTGGGTTTGATTTTGTATAGGAAGTTTTTTTGTTATTCCAAAGCGTAAGATGCATATTGAATTGTTGCAGGGAGAAGACATAAATGCGATTTTTGAGGAAATGGAAGAGTAACGGTAAGAATAATGTTATGCTTATAGAAATAAAAATTTATTGACCATGCAAATTACGTCAAATTTACTGTTCGTTTTTCATTCCATGACATTAGCCGCGTATTTCTTTTCAGAATTTTGTAATATAAAATTGTAGATAATTATATTTATAATATGCGCTTACAATAAATAAATCATTCTTTTCATTCGCAAAGCTATAACAAAAATGTGCCTGCTATTCAAAATAATTTATTTTAATATAAAAAAAAAACATCGAAATTCATCAAAATCTTTGATTCCAAACTTTTCACCTTTACAAAGCTTTATCTTTGGGAAAGAAAAAACGAATGTTATAAGCTGTTATACTAGTCCAAATGATTAAATAATTGAGTTTATTTTTCAAATATGACTATATATTTTTCGAAAAAATTGACCTGAACTGCGACCAACACTCTAATATACGAAATTGCAATGCATTATGAAATAACCGAGAAAATGTACTATATACACCATCGACTTTTCTCTATAAAGAGTAGCATGCTCAACATATTATAGTGAGCCCAGGAAATTAATGAATTCATGGAACTTATTTAAAAAAATTAGCTATAATCCTCTCTATTTTCGCTATAAACTCTCGCAACCCATTCAACCATAAATCCATAGACCCAAATTGCGCGAAACCATACATACATCCTCGTAAAAATCGCCGACAAAAGACAAAGCCGATATCCCCTTACCCGCACGCATACTTACACAGAGACACAGAACCGTGCTACTCGCTCACAAATATATATATATATATAGTCACTATATACACACTCGAGAGACTACCCCGCGCGTGCAGCGGCCCTGAGCAACTACGCGTCCTACTTTCGCGACGGCGGCAACGACGACGATGTATGTGTCTGTGTAACGTTGACTAAGCTCGAAGCGCTTTTTGAGTGCTCACGAGCGAGCGAGCGAGCGAGCGCATTGGGAAGTAATGTCATCTTGATTTCGCGTCGCGCGGGGGCGGTCGAGAGAGAGAGAGAGAGAGTGGGCGACCCGCGGGATGAGACAGAGAGACGAGAAGGTAATTAGAAGTAGTGAGGCTGAGTGGTTGCGGGTCGTTCTTGAATTTTGAAAAATGGGATGATTTGATATTCCGGGTGTTATTATATATATGTCAATGAAGGGAATTTGCGAGGTGGGATATGTAAAAGTATTGAGAGATATTGGACTTGATTGAAAAAATTAAACGAAATTGAACGAATATTTTTTATAGGAAGGACTGGTTTGGTGTATTTGTCAATTTTTTTTTATGCTGTTGCGCATATTTCTCGGATTGAGTTTAGCGTTTGAACTCAAAATTTTAATAATTAAATACGAGCAATACCTATAGGAATAAAAAACTTCAACAGATTTGTAGATATACCCGTAAAAATAAAGTATTTATAATTATCAGTGGCAATAATATGCTTACTTGATAGAAACAAAAATATAGAAAATTAAGATATTTAAGAAAGATCGTCTCATAGACCTATTGCAGATGTTTTTTGACGAAAAATTTTTGTTGAAGGTCAATGAATTTGATTTTTGATCATATCAGTTCTTAATTACGTAAGATTTTTTGCATAATAGATTAATACTTTCTATCTTACTCAGCGATCTTTCTTATAACACTTTGTGCTCCATTTTAAACATTTCCGTTATAATAATGTTTTATTCTTCGCAATACACGCTACAGATTATTCAATAAATCTATATAATGTACATTTTTATCAATGTAATTTTACGCCAAATACGTTACGTAATCCTGAAGTAGTTTCCAATATTAGCTCACGCATTACTAATGTACATACCTATATATGCAAATCTTGTACAAATTTAACAATAGCACATAAATGCTTGTTACCATTTAAAATCCACATCCTCGTCATGGGAAAAGTCACATTTCCCACGAAATTCCAAATATATCCGACACGATAAAGTCGCCGATCGCGCAGACATTTAAAATTCGCGCGGCGTCATCTTTACCGACCGGGGCACATTATTTGCGCACGCAAGCGGCGCGCCGCCTGTATATCTCGAATCTCGACGTGTAGATACGCTTGCAGACTCATCGTTCGGCGAAACCGGCGGCGCGCGTACTTTTCCTGTCTTTCTCTCGCCTCTTTCTCCCTCTCCGCATATACATAGCCATTTATAAATGCTGCACACGACAGGCCAGCAGCGCAACCGTTGCCGAGTGCCGTTTTCTCTGCGTCTTCTCTCCTTTTCCGTCTCTCTCTCCACACTCGTTTCCACCCTCGCACGTGTGCGCGCCCGCCGTTCTATTTTCGTACACGGCTCGCTATCTCTCTCTCTCTCTCTCTCGGGCAGGCACAGAGAAAGAGAAAGTGCGGCCGCCGGCCCCACGAAACAGCACAGCATAGAGGCATAGGTAGATAAGCTTACAAATGCGTGCGAGAGTGGCGCGCAGCAGCAAAAGCGCACCGAAAAAATCCGGATGACTGGCGAAACCGCCGCTACACATGTGCGGCCAAAGTAGTGGGGGAGGGGATAGGCAGCCATTCCCCGGCATTTCCGGTGACTTTCCCCTGTAGCTGATAGCGGGATTGGCTGGCTTTGCCGAACCGTCGAATCGGAGCACAGGAGGATGTTGCGCGCACGCGCCACCCCCGCCGCGCGGCTCACGACGCCGTCTGTCACGTTACGTCACGATACCCTGCTACGTCACGATACCCTGCTCCAATCTATCTCGGAGCATGTGGGCATATAACAACGGAAGTACCCGTGACGGGTTGTGTGACGGTCGAACCGGCGAAACCGGCGCCTCCCCCCCGCGGCAGCCGCCTTTTCGCTCTCGGCAGCAGCAGCAGCAGCAGCGCTCAGCACCGAGGCAGCAAGCAGCAGCCCCCGTTCGCCGTTGAGATATCCGACGAAAGAACCGCGCAGCGTCGTTGCCGTCTTCTCCGTCGTCGTCGTCGTCTTCCGCAAGAGCAGCAGCACGTTCCCAGGACGCGCAAGCCCGACGTAGTTTAGATACGAGACGCTTGCAGGACAGGAAAAGCGTGCCCTCATCAGGAGGTAAGTTGTAGTGTAACAAGGCTTATACGCGCGGTTATCGCGCGCTCCCTCTCGCCCGCCCGCCCGGGGGGAGAGAGAGAGAGAGAGAGAGCGCAACATGGCGCGCGAGCGCGTCGGCTAAAGTATAGCGAGTACGGTGTCTGTTGCAGCTAGACAGAGAGAGTGAACGTACACAGGCTAAGGCACACACACTCACACGATGGCGGACAATAGTCAGACCGGATACCAGAGCCAGGAAGGCAATCAAGATCAGCAGGATAACGCGACCTCGCAGGCCGAGGGCCAGCAGGACGGCAACGCGTCCGACGTTAAGAACGAGGGCGGTAAGAGTCAGGATGGCGGCGATTCGGGCAAGCAGCAGGCCACCGCCGGCATACCCGGCAAGGATGACGAGCGCAAGCTCTTCGTCGGGGGACTGACGAGGAACACCACCGAGTCCGAGCTCAAAGAGTACTTCGGCAAGTACGGCGACATCGAGAGCGTGTCCATCAAAATGGACCCCTACACTGGTGTCTCAAGGGGCTTTGCCTTCATGGTCTTCCAGAACCCCAAGGCCATCGACAAGCTTCTTGCCTCTGGTGATCACTACATCAATAAGCGCAAGGTGGGTTTTGACCTTTGGGTTGCTATTAGATATGAGGAGAATAGAAAGCTCCGGTTTGAAACGGATCGGAGTTGTATCAAGTCTTTGGGTATCAATGAGTAATCTTAATTTTAGACTGAAATGTTTGGTTCTGCTGTTGCTTAATGGTAATTTATTGATCTGACTTGGGTGATACACAAAAGGATTTGTTTGTTTTGTTTACTATACCATGAGTATTGTAAACACGGTCACATATTATAAGACTCACGTAATCTGGGGTATGAAAATCCTAATATTATTTGGAATTATGATTTATTCTTGGTTTTTTATTCTCCTCATGCTATTGTTAGTAAAAAAAATATAACATAAGCAAAAATATTAACATTTTTATATTTGCAGGTTGATCCCAAACGAGTAAGCAAGAAAGCTCAGCATGGAAAGATCTTCGTTGGCGGCCTGACACCTGAAATTACAGATGAGGACATCAAGAACTATTTTGGTCAATACGGCACCATTGTAGAGGTGCAAGCACCCTTTGATAAGACGAAAAATCAGCGCAGAAGCTATTGCTTCGTGACGTTCGACTCAAAGGAAGTTGTTTACAAGTTACTCAAGACGCCTAAGCAAACGATCAACGGCAAAGAAATCGACGTTAAAAAAGTCAAAGTCAACCAAGAACAGCGCCAGGGCTTCTGGGGACCTCAGTATGGCGGCTACGGTTATGGTGGCGGTAATAAAATACCCTTTAATAACTATAATAACTACTATAACAACTATCGACCAACAATGTATTGACGATTTTGATTTAAATTTGAGTTATATTTTGGAATGCATTATTGAAGGCCTCTGATGTTATTGTAATCATGTTAAAACCTCGGGGGCTTTCAGGAAATATAATTTATTTACAAGTTTAATCATGCACATGTTATTCAATCTTTTGTTTGAAACTTCCTTTCTTATACACACAAGTTTTTTCTGTAATGTCCAAAATTGCACCTTGTACAGTAAATCTTTTGTGTTTATTTTTATAATCGAATACATATTGCTGTTAAAAAATTGTATATTGATACGAAACATTGAGTAAAATTGATTACTTATGTTTATTAATAAATACAAAGATTTTTTCAAAATTATTTTGTTTTTATTAATTACAATTACAAAAATTTTAGTCAACACTCACTTGCCACTTGCGTAACATCAATTTATTTTATTTCCAAATAACAAATTAAAAGTTCACTTTTAAACAACATCATAAGGGATTTGAATTTAAATATTTTAGGGTATGGTGGTTATATACCTGATTATGGAAATGGATATGGCTATGATGACATGTATGCCAATTATGACTATTCGGGCTATGATGGATATGAAAATATGGGTTACGCGATGCCTGGAAAACCCAGGAACGGACCTCAGGGACCTCGTCAATTTCAAAGACATCAGCCATATTAAATTCAAGGTAGTTTGATATCAATTTCTTTTACCGATGAATTAATTTCCTTGATAATTGTTGCATTTAAATTATCAATTTTAATGAAAAAATGAAGTTACACGTATTTTTCCAGATTTTTTGTATGAAAAATACAAACACATCCTTGAGTAATTTGCTACTTGATAGAGGCTTTTGTATTATTAAGAATAAAATTAATAAAATTTATTAAAAATTTATTTTTGATTTTATTATTTATGTAACCATTTTTTTTATTTTTATAAAATCAACATTTTGCAGTTATATGCTTGAAAGAGCGATTAAATTTTTCCAAATTCCAAAAGAGTTATTGATTTTTAAGGAATTAAACACATTTAATATTTACATTTATTATTGAGTATTTAGATCTGTGCAGTCATCACTTAGCTTTAATGTTTGAAAGGAAGTGACATCATAAACACCTGGTTTTATTTAAAAATAAATATTATATCCATGATTTTTTAGGATTTCATCATTTTAGATTAACTTGAAATTAAAGTTTTCAATTTATCAATCAAGAATATTGATAAAAAGGTTTTTCTGAAATGATGAAAATTCCAAAAAATCAGAAGCAATAGCTGATAATACATACATGACTAAACACGTATTCCAAAGCAACTCGTTACTTATTCTGCAGAAAATGCAACCATCATAGTAATTTAGACATTTCAAAAACAAACGTCGAGTGTCCACAAGTGAACCAATCTAAGTAATCAATCTTTTTTTCTTTTCATGAAAACGAGCAGAATAATCGCTAAGATCGACGAGTTCAAGTCGATCGGCTCCAAAAAAAAGACACACACATAAGGCAGAGAAATCGCTCCGTCATGGGGGACCGAAGGAAGGACTCGAACCAGAAGAAAAGCTCCGCTTCTTCTTCCGTTCCCCCGCGCCGTATACTATATCCGATTCTTCCAGACTAGCCCTGGGACACTTTTTTGTACATTGCGTGCATGTAGACAACCGCATACACCTACACACACATACACACACACACACTTAGACATGTACCGTGCGAATTGAACCAACAACTCCCAACGCGTCGTTATATTATATATATATATATATATATATATACATATATATATGTATATTCCTGTGGATCCGTTCGATTTTCCTGGCTGAAGAAAGTCACAGTATGTTAGCTAACTTTCGCCCTTCGTGACCATTTATTTGTGTAATTTAATTGTTCTCCAGTCTAGAGACGTGTTCTTTTATCTTAGACTTTTCATAGAGGTTTCTTCCCGCTTGATTGTGTTTTGCCGTATCGACGACAAGTAAGTAATGGACAACGGCGAACGGCGATACGTTCCACTTAAGTCTTGATTTTTCTATATTCGACTTTTCTTTTTTTTTTTTAATCATAATCGTAATTTTCTTTATTGATTTTGAAGGTTTTCTTCTATAATTAAAAAAAAAAAAAAAATATACGAAACCCTTATTATCGTCATCTAGAAATGAAAAAAAAATAACAAATATCTTAGGTATTAGAGTGAAAAAAAATATTTAAAAAAAAATGTGTATAATTAAAATATTGAGTACCAAAAGTACCAAGAGGAATGTATGAGCGAAGAAAAAAATATTGTCATGGGTTGATAGAATAAATCCAATGTTGTAAGCGTGATGTGTACATCTCAAGTCCGATTAAAATAGAAATTAATGTCGATTGCGAACAAAAATAATGTCCATCTCTACGTACACCTCTAAAAAGCAACATCATTTTCAGTCAATGAACGATATTTTCGACACGATTTTTTTGCAAAAATCTTGGTTTTACACACATCATTGACGCGTGACAGTGTTCTAATAAAACGGTATAGTAGACATAAACACGAAAGAGAGAGAGATATATAGAGAGACGATAAAAACTACAAATATTGAAGGGCTGAGGGACAAAAATCTGTGTTTTCCCGCTTCCGAGTTTCAATGCCTTTTTGCATTTGTAATAATTGTTACACATACACACGCACGTCGACACTAAGACTGCTCTTCATATCGCAGAAGACTGTTTTGCTCGCGCGTTCGTTTAGAAACGACCACAATGAAATAAAAAAAGACAAACGTCACACTTCAAGGGGACCATGAGTAAAACCCGATTATAATCATCGCGCGCGATTTTCCGAATTTCGCGCTCCAACGATGGCAAGTTACCGCGTGAAATCCGGAAAGTGTACACAAACGCACGCTGTGCTTGCGGTCCCTGTGTTATATCTTATATCACTACATAGCTGTGAACTACCATACGAAATTTCAATTGTCTTTATATCGCGAATACGAGAGGAAGAGAACAGAGAGAATAATAATGATAATAAATAAACATAAAATATAATTGAGCGACGTGAATATTATATGTACAACAATGTCTTTGAACACTCGACCACTATTAAGTGCCGTTGGGAGGGAAAAATCTGTTATTCTCGTTGCGTAGACTTATTATATCCAGTTGCCTATGGATAAGAGAACTAGCCGATATTTTCAACGAAAGTTTATTGATATAAATGGATTGCGTAAAGAATCTTGAAAGTGCAGGCAGATCTATACTCCTGCCGCTGTATTTTATGATACATGTTCGTTTACTTTCGTGTTTTTTGCATGTTACATATATTGGAAAGAAAAGAAAAACCATAACGTTGAGGAGATAAATTTCGTATGACTATATATACTTATATATATATGTATCTCTCGTTTCTCTCTTCATTATACTCACCCGACGATACACACCAGCCAGTGTATATCACGCGAGGCCTGCATTTTCAAATTTTCACCGACAGAATAGGAGGGTTAAAATAAAAAGTATCGCCGGCTTGACTTTATCAAAGTTCAATGTAAAAGAAGTATAGCTAAACAAAGAGAGGGAGGAGAGGAAAGAGAGAAAGATTTTGAAAGCCAAGCCGATAGTGCTTTTGGGGATTAAATCTGTATACTGTGTATACCGTATTTGCGCTGCGAGACGAAATAATTAAGAGAAATAAAAGCGAGAGATAGAGAGAGAATGATTTATTAATGTGAGCGCGCGCGAGAGAAATGAGAATTTACGAAATATGAAAAAAAAAATTTAACGGAGACAAGGGAGAGGCGACGCGAGGCTAGGCCTTGCCACATTGAGACAGAGTTCGAAGGGGTAACAGAGAGTGAGAAAAAAGCTTTAGAAGAGAGACTATGGATGGGAAACAAAAAAAGATAAAATAAATGAAATTTAAAATGAGACGAATATTTTGTTACTATGATTGCTATTCGCTTGTTCGCCCATGACACAGTGTATATTTTAATTATAACAAAAATAAAATACACATTATCTCTAATACTATCTTTGACTTTATTGTTTTTTTCATTTTTTTCTGTTATTTGTAAGATACTTTTTTCATAATTTTCACCATTTTTTATTCGGATGTTTATGAAAAATGTGTATTTATATTTTTCAGTATCTTTTCCTGCATAACGCTAATCTTTCCATTATTATAGCTTTGCAAAGCTTTCTTAGTGATTCAAATAAGTTTTCAACTTACTTTATTTTAGTAATTGATACCGCGAACTGGCAAGTGAGGTTAATTAATTTTACAGAGCTAAAATAAGATTTGCAATGATGACTTTCCTCACAATAGGATGATTCATAAACATTCATTATATAACAGTAAAAACTGATTTTTTAGAATAAATGAATAAATATTTTTTGGTGCACAGATTTTTGAAAGATAAAAAAAAAAACAAGAAATTGCTCGAAACCTAAAAGAGCGCATTTTAACGAATACTTGAAATTAACAATGCACTTAATTTACATTTTTTTTAAGAACAGGTGTTAATATACATAATTAGTCATAAAAATAACCACTATTCAAATGTTTTTTACTTGTTTGGCAAGCCACCTGAAACCTATCCAACCAAAAAGCTCTTCGTGAAATAGGTAAAAATTAAGAGACACTGTAAACGCTCCCAAAATTTATGTAATCTATCTCCAAAGCAAAGATAATAATAATCCACTTTGCTGACTCAAACGATGCGCGAACGTTTTCGCAATGTAAATATAAAAATATACCGTACTATTATCTCACCTCCTTCTTAAAACCGCGTTCGCATGCAACTAACAAAATCTAAAATTATATTATTAACCCACACCCTACTCTCAAATTTGAATTTTCAAATAAAAAGTAAAAAAAATCCCTCCTCTGTCGGTACAGCAGCCAGTTACCATACTATACCATTATATGCTTATTCCCGGAAAACAGAGCGCCTCGTGCTGGGCGCCCTCGTGCGGCGCGTTTTCCCGGAGGAGTATGCGCACAGGCGCAGGCAGGCATCACGCCAGTAGAGTGCCTGCTTGGCTCTAGTGACGTAACAACACGGTTGGCTGCTGCTGCTGTGCCGAGCACGGCTGGCTGGTTCCTCAGTAGTGGCCATTTTGTTTTCCTCGCCGGAGCAGAATAAGGTATCGCACCATCATCATCATCATCATCGCCGTCGCGTATGACACATACACACCTGATATCGGGAGCGCGTGATTTATAAGGGTATGAGGGGAAAATTCGCGGTTAATTGAGAGTGAAGCCGAGAATTTTCCTCTAGCGAGGTAGGGAGTGAGGGCGAGAACGTCCCTCGGCATTTTTTTCACGAGACGACCTTTCCCTACCTCGTCGCTTGGGGGGGGCTTTCGCCTTTTTCCGGAATTTTTGCTGCGACCCTCTTCGCGGAAGAGTCATCGTACTTGCGATATTTATTATTACACTCATTCGACTTCATCGTTTTCCCTCTCGCTGTTTGCCACCCTAGTTGGCATCTGCGGGACGGACCTGCTTCGATCGGTCGAAGTGTCCGGGGAGTGCGAACAGAACCACTATGGTCATCTCCGGGAGCTAGTTTTATGTAATATTCTATATGCGCGCGCGCGTACAGCTGACATACCCTGGGGGGCTGCGCCGTGTTTTTTTTTTCGCTTTTTTTGTGTGGTTGTTTTTTTTTTTTTTTTTTTTTTTTTTTTTTTTTTTTTTGTAGAGTAGATAATTTACTGTGTTTGCCAGCATCTAACTGTATTCCAGTTTTATTGTGTGTTCAACGCAAATTTTGAAGTGGAATAAAGTTAAGATCATATATTATTTTGGTAATTGCGCAATATCTTATGATACAGTGTATCATAAGATATGACAATACTTCAATTTAAAGATACTTAAAATGATAAACTCTCTCGCTCAATCAATTTGTCTCTTGCGATTCAAATTAAATTTCAAAATTAATGAATAATATTTTAAACGTCAGCATTAAATATTTGCATAAGAGATGTAAGCAAGGATTTATAATGTAAATGCTGTGACGAGACCATGCATATTTGTGTTTTGTATTCTATAATTGTAAGTCTGTTCAAACATTAATAGATTTATTACAAATGCAATCTTGTATATTAATCTATTAAATTGTAAAAAAAAAAAAAATAAAATTTTGAAAATTAGTAGAATAAACAAACTTTCAGTATCGGCAGGAATAATATAGTAAACTGTAAAACTCATAGAAGGCAGTTTCTATCCTTATAGGTGAGAGAGAGTCTGTCCAGTCGTGTGCTCACCTACTGCCCACGTCATGGACCAGGACTCAAGAGATTCTGCGGGCTCCCCGGAGATGCCACCAGCTCCATCGCCACCTGTGCTTAGCAGCAGTGACACATACAGGAATCGTAGAAGGACTCCGACACCGGATAGGCGGAGGAGACGCAGCAACAGTCGATCCAGATCCCTAAGCCGACCTAGATCCTACAGAAGATCTAGATCTCCAGAGCGGGATAGAGATCGTATGCGTGATAGAGAAAGGGACAGAGATAGAGAGAGGGAAAGGGATAGAGATAGGGAGCGAGATAGGGATAGGGTTAGAGACAGAGATAAGGATAGGGATAGAGATACAAGGGATAGAAGGTATATAAGGAGAGACAGAACAAAATCAAAGTCACGATCCAAATCAAGGTCTAAATCTAAAGAAAGAAAACGCAGTAAAAGTAGAAACCGTAGCAAAGGTGAAGTTCAAAAACCACGTGCGAAAGAAAGTCGAAAACATCACAACAGGAACAATGCAGCATCGCACTCTGCTGGTTATGGTAGTTCTTATATCCCACCCATCGCAATGCAACCACGTTATCCAGTGCAACCAAATGCTTTTAAAAATGATGGTAGTTTTATGGAAATGTTCAAGAAAATGCAAGAACAAATTCCTAAAGTAGAACCTCAGCCAACTACTTCGATCTTAGAAGAAAAACCAGCTGCTCCACCACCCCTTATGGTAGGAAAGAGGCGAGGAGGAAGAATATTAAAAACTGGAATGGTAGCCAAGCCAAAGACTGAACAGCCTGTTGAGCAACCTAAAGATGCTTGGTCCTTATACATGGCTGAAGTGAAAAAATACAGAGAAGTTTGCTGTCAAGAGGAAGACAACACAAGACCTTTGGTCAAATAAGACTATTTTCAGTCCGTTCTGTGAATACTGTGAAATTTATATGATTCCTTATCTCTACTTTTTTGCTTTCTTTTACTTGCAAACAGTACATTAAAATTATTCTAAAGGAGGGCTTTGTTTCTCCTTTTTAAAACAGAGATTTTTTAGGTTTGTTGAAGGGTAAGCGATGGATTTAACAAATGTAAGGTATTTATTTATAAAATTTAACATTTAAAGTGACAAAGAAAGTATCTGCTTTATCTTTTATATAGCATGTAGTCTATATACCTTTTATACAGTACAGTTTAAAGTACACATGAATAATGAAAACATTTTTCCAAAATTCAATCAAAAAAATGTATTATAAAATTTTTTCCGACATCACTTACCCTTACAATTAAATTTATACTTAGTAATTCTGACTTATTTTACAGTGTAACTCTTATACATTATTCGATATTAGTTTTAAAGGAACATTTTTCATCATAAAAAGTACAGAAACAATATTTTTCTAAAAACTCTAGTTCATATTTTTGTTCTTTACTTATTGCGTTCCAAAATGTGCACTTGAAAAATATATGATGTAACTCAGTTATCCATTTAATGGAAAAATCTTGGCTTTTTCTTTACTAGTAAATTAATATTAATTTGTAAAACTTTACTGTAAATATTGTTTATTAATACAATTATAAGATTATTATAATAAGTAGAAACATGTGATTTTTATTCAATTTAATTTATAAGAATAGTAATATCTATGATAATTATGATTTATTTTTTATCAATAATAACTACTTAATTTGTAAAAATTATTTTAAATATTTTACTTATAATAATACCAATATAATTTGATTTACTTAAATGGGTAATACAGTTATGTGAAATTTTTGAAGTGCCAAAAATCTCTACTATTAAAAAAAAAATTACTGAAAGTAATTAAATTGTAAAATATATTTTACATATTTGAGCAATATATTTCACAGTGCTGCATGTCCTCAAAAGACTAAAATTTTGAGATAAACATTTTTTATTCAAAATATAAATAAAAGATTGCGCTACAGAGACACATTGATTAGAAGCGAGAGAATAAAAGTAAAATCATGCTGCATAGGGTAATTATGTTTAAAAAGAATATACTACAAAGACGTAATTGTTGTTGAACAGCAGAACCATTAAAAATGGTGAATGTACCAGATGTCAAAGCGATCAAGCCTGGTCAGGTTTACACTGCACCATCTGACCCCAGGTTTCCCAATCAGAACCAAACAAGGTAAGAATTTTATTTTTATTCTGGATCAAATATTTGTAATTTAAAGCAATAATGTATCTTATCATCCTTTAGTATATTTTAGTTATTAAAAATATTAAAAAGAAAAAAAAAAAAAAAAATTTTAATGGTTTAACAGTAAATAAATTTTAATTCTAAAGAAGATGAAATTAATATTCAATAATATTAACTTTTTAATTTTTTATCAAACTTAAATATTAATATCTTTCTGATTTGAAAAACAGGTACTGCTACCAAAGCTATATAGACTTCCAGAGATGTAAAAAGGCACGAGGTGAGGGTTATGAAGCTTGCAAGTATTTCAAGAGGGCGTATGAAAGTCTTTGCCCTCAAGCATGGGTAGAAAAGTGGGATGAGCAAGTTAGTGAAAACAGATTCCCAGGAAACATCTAGAGGCCCTATACAGGCTCCTATGAAGCCTCTAATGGTGCATTAGTGAAATTTATCCATTGTTGCAGCCCACAGTACATTCAGTTCTCAAATTTTCTTCTATTTGTAAAGTAATTTATTATTACAATTGCTGTATAAATAAAAAACCAATGTAAAGACAAAAGAGCTTGTTTTCTATATATTACACTTAGAAATATTGTTTTATGTTTTTTTTTTGTCTAGCGAGCCCAAAGTACCACTTTTGCTTCCGGCACCCGATCGTAAAGGTTGTATTTTCGGCCTCGCCGGGCGAAAATATAGTAAGTATACGGGAGATAATAAAGAATGCCTCAGATCATGATCTGGCACATTTTTTATTTTTACGCCCTAGATGCGTAATACACTATTCTTTTTTATTATTTCTTCAACTTTATAGTGATAAACTTTGTTTAATATCATATTAAATTAGTCTTACCTTTATATTTCATTTTATTATTAAGTATTATTCATTTCATTGTATAATAATTGCATATTTTCATTAGTAATATTTCATTGAATCACTAATTAAATATATATATTTCGTCTCTTAATCAAAAACCTAAATTCAATTGATATCTCTAATAAAAAGTTAGGTATATTTAACATAGAAAATTAAAGATTTCAGTATTTGCTACAGGTCTATATACCTACACATAGGTACCCTGCAGTCTGCACTTATAATTAATATGCACTTGTAGGAATATATATATATATATATATATATACACACACACACACACACACATATATATATATATAGAGTGAGAAATAAAATCGGAATAGAGGTTTATACCGGAGTAGAAATAAATTGAAGGCAAAATAAGGACCTGTACAGAAGAACTGATTCGCATGTATAGTATATACAGGCTCAAACATCTACAATTGCCAGGTAGATATCGCGGTGCGAGACTGGGCCTGAACAGAAAATAAGCCTGACTTACTTTTTGTTCATAATTTTTGTATGATTTTCTACACTAAATGTACGGTCCCCAAATTTGGAAAAACCATCTAGATGATACTTCGAAAAATAGGGTATATATATCTTGGTATAGGTTTAGATAAGTATTTCTTCTTCGTTTATGGCTTTGGGATCCACCATGCAGATATAAGGTAAGAATTTAATAAGCATCAAAAATTAATTTAAAGGTAACCTGTTCAGGGCCTATCTTGCACCGAGTTACCAGCCTGGGTACGGTTATCCTGACCGTGCCCTGAACAGGGCCTACCTAATTACACCATTTTATCTAAAATTTTCATTTCCAAAACGATTTATTATGGCTGGTTTGAATTTATTACAAGAATATTTATCAGATAGTGATGAAGAAAAAGAACAATTAGACAATGAAACTAAAATAGTTTCTATTGATGGTACAAAGTAAGGTTATAAATTATTTTATTAATTATCAATTAACATTTTTTAAACAAAATACTTGTTTAATATTCAATAAGTCGAAATTCTGTGAATGTTTTTGTTTAATTGCATTTTATAAATTAAGTACTATGTAAATTAAAACATAAACTCAATGTGAAGTAGACTTTCTTAATTCCCAAATATTTCAGAAAAAAGTTGCCTTTGCCAGAATCTATTTTGTCTTGGAAAGGTGTTATGCATCATGAAGAAATAGTTGATGATCCTTCACAACATAATGGACGAATCAGGTCGTTTAAACATGAACGTGGAAACTGGTCAACACTAGTTTATATAGATTGTAAGCTTAAGATTTGCTGTATTATTCTAGTAAAGTATGGTTTACTTACATTCATTTATATTTTTATAGATATTCCAAGTGATGACATGCTGTTTTGGATGAAAAGTATAAAAGACTTATTTATCCAAAAAGGTAATTTTTTTGAAGAATTCCACATAAGTCTTACACGTACATTAATCTTGAAATTTCACTGGATTAATTCTTTTGTTGAGGCTGTGAAAAGTATTGTTGATGGTCGAAAAAATTTCTCAATCGAATTAGGTACTATTCGAATATATTGTAATGAAGAAAAAACAAGAACTTTTCTAGGTATTAATGTTCAGAGTGCAAATAATTCTCTAGAACAATTAACACAAGAATTAGACAAACTTATGGATGAATATCAATTGCCAAGATTTTATGAGGTAAATTTCATAAAAAAAGCCATTACTAACATTTTACATTTCTCATTATTTTTAATACTTAAAGTTTAATATTTAAAGTCATGAATTAAATAAACTAACAAAGGTAACAAATTGTGATTTTGTAAAATAATAGTATTATTACAAAATTGTTTTAGAAAAAGTTTATTTTTTAAAAATCATTATTTTAATTTATTTAAAATTAAACCTAATTTAAAATATTTTATTTTTTTATAAAAATACCATTCATAAAGATTGTATATTGATGATTATAAAAAATACGCTCTCTTTAAATAATAGAAAAGTGGTACTAAAAATAAAATATTTTTTACAGAATGCCTCATACCACATAAGCTTTTTGTGGTGTCTTGGGGATCAAAGAAAGACATTGGAAACCATACTTTCCTCTTTAACAACAAGTTTTGAATCCTATCTTGCTGATAATCCAGAACAACAGTATTTACATATAGATCAAATAAAGTGTAAATCTGGAAATAAATCCTATAACTTCTGCTTACAGTAATATAAATATTCTTTGTACAAAGTTTTTTTTTTTAATATAAAATAAGTAAAATAAAAATTATTTTTACAACAAAGTACAAATTTTAAAATTACTTTTGCAAAATAATGTTCTTCATAATTTTTGCTATCACCTTTCTACTATAAGATTTTTTCTTCAACTTATGTAACAGTAACCTAAATGATATTTCTTAAATTTAAAACTCAAACATGCCAATTCAGCTAAAAAACATTTATTGTAAAATTTTGTTTAAACGTATAACTTAAATAAAAATAAATAAAAGTACGCTATGTAATTAATAAAATTAATACTGTAAAATATATGTACGTCTTCTCGTGCTACGATGTCGGCGTGAAAACAATTAGACCGTGAGGCAATTTCTTCGCGTAACCTCTGCTCTGCCAAAGGGACTCCCAGGCATCAATCACTCCGCGTTTCATGTGTACGAGCAGCGTGCAGATATGAGGTGTGAGAATGCGCAGACCGGCGTCGGGCGGCGCGTCGATGATCTTACAGTCGCTGAGGTCCACATGCGTCATAGTCGGCTTTCGCGCTAAAATAGCGCTAAGTGAGGTTTTCGTGACGTTGACGTTGTTGCTAAGCTTGATACGAGTGAGATTCGGTGTCTGAGACAAAATCTTCTCAACGTCGAGATCAGTGGCTTGGCAGAAGCTCAGGTCCAGCGATTCCAGAGTAGAAAGAGTGAATCCCTGCAACGATATTTAAAATTATCATTATCATTTTTAACGCTATCAGAGATCACCTGCAACACTCAGCGTCTACCTACCAGAGAATCACTGAAGAATATCTTATCAATGACGTTGATCCGATTGTACGCAAGGTTCTGCGTGTTCGCCAAGTTCAGACTCAACAGTTGTCTCTGCAGAAAATTCGCTGCACCCTCGCCCCCAATGGAATTCCACGACACGTCCAAATTCACCAGCGAGCCATTGAACAGCTTCAGCTGAAAATCGTCCAGCTCGCACGATCTTAAATTCAACGTCTGCAGCCTGGCAAGTGGCTGCAGCAGCTCGTACAGTTTCTTCTGGCTCACGCCACCCAGCGGGTTGTAGGCCAGGTCGAGAACCCGCAGCTGCACCGGGAACTTTTCTACGCAAGCTAGGCCCTCCGGATCTATGTCGCAGCATTGCAGGTGCAGCTCGTAGAGATTCATGAGGCCGGATAACGCGTTATTTAGTAGATCGCCGCAATTGAAGAGTGTAGCACCTGAGAGATTAAGGCTTTGCAGGTTCGCTTGGTATCGCAAGCAGCGAACTAGAGGTTCCAGCTTCTCAGCGTCCAGGTCCTCGGTTTGACTGAGACGGAAGGTCGACGTGTTGTCACAGATACGCAGGGACTTCAGCATCGAGTCCGTAACATCTAAAAAAAATCGTAATTTAGACACTTCTATTCTTCCTACTCGTTCTTGCCATATATTGCATTCTACTCACCTACGCTAAAAGTCTCAGAAACCTTCTTGTACCTCTCCAGTATGGATGGCAGTTCATTTTGCGTAATTTCGCCGAATAGCTTCAGTTTGCTCCCATCTCGGGGCACTTCCTCGAGCGTCACCTCGGCCGCAAGCACAACGCCGTCACCAGTGCGAAATCTCATCTTCGGCCTGCAGCCGGTCTTTGCCTCGAATTTGTGCCTGATCAGCTCCTCGATATCGCTCATAGATTTCCTGCAATCATTCTTTATCCTCAACAAAATCTTTCATGAATTATAAAAAAAAAAATATATATATATATTACATGCCTTCGCGTACCTCAAATCTCTCAAGTGCAGCTTCAGATCAAAGCTCTCACCGCCCACCTGTATCTCCAAATCAACAGACTCGGTAACACCGCTTGTATCCCAAGACCTCCGGTCTGTCGAGTCGGGGCGCAGTACTGCGGTGGGCGCGTAGATAGCTTCGGACTCGGTTATAGCGGGTGACGGTGAACGCCGTTTGACGAAGCCCTGCTTTAGCAAGCTCGTCTGTCGGGGTTTTTTGCGTCTCGGCCAGACCTCCCCGACGATACTCTCGCCGCCGGTACTGCTGCTATTACTGTGGTTGCTGTCGCAGCTATTGTCCTCAATAGTGACGGCTACGGGCTCGCGCTCGATGACCCTTGGCTTTTTGGTGAACTGGCTCCTTTCGGCGACAGGATGACCGTCGGTGCTGTGGGCTTTCGGTTTGCGCTTGGCTGTGACGAGGCCGTCGCCATTGAAGAACGTTGAAGACTTTTCTTTCCGGTTCTGGGGATGCTGGATACCTAGATCGTCCTCCAGCCAGTCATCGTCGACCAGCGCGTCTTCGCTATCGATTAGAGGAGCGGTAATTTTAGGGAGTCCAGGTGCGGTGGATGGTGAATTGAGCAGTCGGCCCGGGTGCTGCATCGATGCAATCGTCCGCTTGTAGTCCTCGCCAGCGGAGATCTTTTCTGGCTTAGCCCAAGCATCCACCGTTTCTGTTTACGAGAAGTTTTGTTATTAATTAATTTTTTTTTAATTTAAAGATGTTTGAAAAGACTGCTTACAATTAGAATTCTAATAAATAATTGTGAAAACGCTATTCAATGAATTTTAAGTTATTACGTCGTTGACTCTGAACACAAGATTAAAAAATAGTAAAAAAAATTCTGTTTCTCGCTAAAACCACTCACTCGGCCTGGGATCATCCTCATCCTCATCCACGAGCGCGTTCCACCTTCTCGCACCATCCTCAGCATCCTCGTCTCTTTTTCTTTTCTTCCTCCTCATAACTGTGGTCATAGCCTTCAGCCTCCTCTTCACTAGTACGTAATCCTTGAGATCGGCGGTTGACAAATCATCCACTCGCTCCCGCCATTGCTCGAGACAGTCCAGGGCGCTATCGCCGCTCCTGGTGAGGAGATTCGCATCGGCGCCGCTGTCCAGCAGTAGCTGCACGATATTCGTGTGTCCGTTGGCCGCGGCGTCATGCAGAGCCGTGACTCCGTCGCAATTGGCACCTCCCGGATCGTTGACGTCCGCGCCAGCGCGGATCAGTAGCCGCACGATGTCTACGTAGCCGTGGTTCGAGGCCTCGTGCAGCGGCGTCCAGCCGCAGTGGTCTCGTACCAGCGTCGGGTGCTGCTCCTCGAGGAGCTTCTCGACAGCCGCAATGTTGCCTGCAAGTCGTCAAGTTAAATGAGTAATGATTTCTGTTTATTAGGATATTTTTAACAATGTTTAAAAGCAGCTACCTTTGATGCAAGCTACATGCAGCTGCGTCTCGCCCTTCTCATTCTTTTTGACGACACACCTAGGCTTCCTCATCGAATGCTTTGTCACGACATTCCTCGGCCTCTCCTCGGCCACCTCGGTCTCGAGATCCGACAAGTCGTCCAGACAGATATCAGCACCGATGTCTTGCGTCCCCGTCTCTTCCTCTTCAGACTCCGTGTCCGGCACGGACTCTGGCAGAGCTTCGAGTTTCTCGCTCAGAGCTTCAATCTCCTTCAGGTCCACATCGTCCATCTTCCGCAGGTATTCCAGCAAATCTCTCGCCACCGATCGCTCTAATCCTGGGTCGTTGCACTCTCTCGCAGACGCTAGCGCTCTGTCGAACATCTGCCGGATCTCCTGGTGCGTGGCGTTCGCGTCGATCAGCAGACTCGCGAGGTATAGTGCCGAGTTGCAGCTCTCCTTGGCGTCCTGGCAGAGCTCAAGTTCTCTGCGCGCGTAGGGTATCGCCTCCTGATACTTACCGGCGTCGCGCAGTGTTTGCAGGAGGCTCGTGAGCGCGGCTCCGAGCTGAGGACTGTTGCGCTCCTCCGCGCAGAACAACATCTGATGGTAGTAGTGCACGGCTTTGTCCAGCGAGCGTACGGCTACGGCTGCATCGCCCATCGTCTCGTAGAGCTTTTCTTTCGAGGCTAACTCGGTCTCCGTCAGAAGCTGGTCCTCGCTTCTGCAGAGTACCACGGCTGGAAAATTCATGTTTTAGATTTCTTTCATAATTTTGAATTACAGGACTAAGACAAGTTTTTCATTAACGGAAGTATTATTCTTCAGTAATAACTTTTCTTTTACAGAAAAATTGTGGTTGAAAAACTTACTTAAAATTTAAGTAAACATACCAATCCTTAATAACTTCGTAACATGCTGCTTCGCAGGTTCCAACAATCTTTTTGATTTGTACAATTTGTGCAATATTTTCTGTGCCTCCATCCATTCACCCAATCTCAAAAGTAATTCAGCCTTTGCCATCTTTGCATCAGCCTTCAAATAAATGTCATCTACCTTTGCAGCTTCGTCCAAATGTTTGAAGGCTAATTCAGTTTTTCCCAATCTTTCATTAAGACCAGCAAGTGCTACATTACTCCGATGAAGGTCTTCGTGCAAAGTGTGCTTTTTGCATAGGGAAGCAGCTTGCTGTATGAGACTCAAAGCTTGCTCTGTATCCTTTTGTTGCTCCAATACAAGACCAAGATTCAACAATAATCGAGCTCTCATCATCATTAATTCAGTCGTGTCGATTTTATTTTCTAATCTGGAAATTAGAATTTTATAAAAGATTATAAAATATACTCAGATTAATGAAATTCAAATAAAGCAAATGCTATTTCTACTTATGTACATACCTGTCACACAGCCTAATGCTTTTTGAAAAAGCCTTCTTAGCATCTTTCAATACTTCCATTTTTTTGGCTTTTTCTGATTCCCTAATCATAGTGTCAGCAACTAGCAAATAGGTTCTTCCTAATGTAGCAAATGCCCTCTGCTCCTCTATAAGATTATTCAAATCTTTTGCTATTTCTGTAAAAGTATACCATTTTAATATTTTGTTTTCAAATTATTATTATTTTAATGACTTAGAATATTTTGTATTCATACTTAAATACAAATTCTGATGACTGAGGGCTTCACTGAAATGTTCAATATCGGCATACACTTCCCCAATCATGCGATGGGCTATTGCACAATTTAGTCTGTCTCCCAGACATTCGCAAGCATGAAGTTGACCTTTGTACGCTTCCAGAGCATCTTCATAGCGTTTTTTGTCAAAAAATAAGTCCCCCAATTTCTTTTGTACGTCAGCAAGTATATGTTCGTTTCCATCTCGCTGTGCCTTATTTCTTCTTTTAACTAAAGCTTTTAAAATAAATAAAATTAGTACAAAAAAAAAACATTAAAATGGTAGAACATTGGTGTTCTTATTGATAACCAATAAAAAAAATGATATTGACGAACTTACTGTCTTCGTCCATTTCTTAGATAATACAAAAGTTTAACAGTATAGATTTACATTTATTTACATTAGAATTAGTTGAAATTTGTATAACCATAATTTGCCACTTGTCGTTTGAGCCATAATAGCTCCCGCCAGAACATCAGCATAACCTCATAATTGTTGGAATGCAAACTAACCTTACCTAACAATGACATTCGTCACGTGATTTTTTTGGCCAATGACAAAGTACTCATCATAACACGTGACGTCATTGTTATCATTTGAATTCGAGATAAAAATTTACTGAGCATTTAATAAATATATCTTTTAATAGATAAAATGTAAAATAACAATAAATAAGGTATAATAAAAAGTAATTTGTAAATGTATTTATTAAAAAATTTAGGACATTCCTATCCTTTTACAAAAATTTAGCTTATGAAATACTAGGGTCTAACCCATAGTTTTATTAAAATATTTTAACGTGTGTATTTACATATAGCCACTTAAATACGTATAAGATTTTATTTACATGTTTAAATACGAGAAGATAATTTAAATTACTTTCCAGCATTACATTAAAACTTGAAAAAGAATGAAAAAAAAAAATATATTTAAATCGCTTTGAAGAAATCATCTGTCTTGGTAGTGTAAATATGGCCCTCAGATGACAGAAATTCAATGATTTCATCCACTTTGGATGCTATATTAGGAGGCACGCGAGACTTGATGTCATCTCTCTCTGCTCCATACTCTGGGTCGCTATTCTGAATGATGTCCATCACCATTTGTTGTTGAGGAGTTAATCCTGATCCTGCATTTCCATTGCTCATTGACACGGATCCTCCAGAGATAGAGTTATTTGCCATTGATTGATTGATTTTATCTCCTCCACTTGATCTCTTTTCTCCCTGCAGACTCATGAGAGTCACCTCCATCAAATGAGTGAGAAGTTCATTCAAGTGTTCCATAGGTTGAACATTAACAATTAGAACATAAGGTTCTTCATTTTGATCTCTGACAAGACCATAAACTCTGGCATAAGTGTTGACCTTTACTGGAGATTCATAGCTTGCATTATCACCTTCCAACCACTTGATTCCTTTGATAGTTCCTGTAATAATGATACAAAGCTAGATTAATTGCAGGTATTTTATTTGTCACATAATTACAACTTCTACATATTGTTACATTATAATACAATAGTATATGTATCATCCATCATAAGTGTTCCAATTTTTAGAAGAAAAATTATCAGTTAAACATGTCCAAAAATTTGGAGCAGCATACATATCAAAAACTTTAATCAACTACAAACTACTTTGGTAAACATGCAAATTCCATTATCCCCTAATATCAACCCTCTGCGATTCCATTAAGATCTAACAATGTCAAACCACACCTCTGCTCCAAACTTCAAACCTTCCAATCACCATTAGTTTCACCCATACCCCTACTTACCAGTCTCATCCTGAAACTCGAAGGTGACCTTGGTGCTCATGGACTCGAGCTTCCTGACAACCCCAAGGAACGTGACAATCCTCGCCGGTGTGCCCCAGGCCTGGAGTTTCTCGCCGTGCCTGACAAGGTGGCCGATCATAACGGGCACGCAGTTTTGGCCACGGCGCATATTAGCCTTATCGTCGCCGCCACCGGCTCCGGCTCCATCGCCCATCGTCGTGTCCATGAAACCACCCTCATTCTGCGCCGAGCTGTCAAAGTTGTTCCACGACATTTTCGCTGGACTTTGTTATACTTTGCACTTGTTCAGGACGAAAAGAAAGGAAGAAGAGTGTGCCTACTTCGCAGCGCGTGTCGAGATGGGTTTACGCGCCAAATTGCAATACAAAGTAATATGGCCAGCGCGGGGTCGCGAGGTGGGGACCTTGTTTTCCTATGGGCCGGCGCTCTGGTGGGGACTGGGGATGCGGAGTAGTATGGTTCGTTTTATCGAAGGCAGAGGGCGAACGTTTGTTTTCGCCGGGTGTGCGCCCTGCGCAGGCAGGTCGGAGCAAGTACTTACCTGCACTTGCAGAATTAAAGATTGTTTACTTATATTATACTTATACTGTCAACGGATTGGTTAGAGAAAGTTTTAATCCAATGGATGGAGTCAGCGACGAAAAATGTGGCTCTGATTTAGGGATAGAAATAGCAATAGTTAGTTATGAGACTATGAGCTGATTATGGAGATGATTATCTTTTCACAACCGACAAGTTGTTGCAATTTGTTTATACAGTTAACTTGACATCCTGTAAAAAAAAATAATTTAATATTTCTTATGATCAAAGATTTATTAGTAATGTGGAAACTCATCAGTATCAGTAAAAAAATCTGTTATTTTTAATCTTTTCTTTTTTTGTTTTGTTATTTATATTAGATATAAAAAAAATTATCATTTCTAAAAACTCACTGACGTGATACCGGAGAATTTTATTCGATAGTGTGACTCATCTAAACATTTTTAATCGTGCATACTGGATGCATCACGATTTTGTTTGTTTTCATTCATTTAATACTACACCATCGCGAAGTATATAACCTTATATCAAATTATATTAGGAGTTATTTTTAATTAAACTTATAATTCAATTTGCAACCATAATTTATTAATGATTAAACATTTTTCTATCCATGAAAGTAACGTCATCATTCTGCATTCACAAATTAAATTTTATTTCCACGAGCCAGAGATCACTCACAAATCCTCACAAAGCCTCATTCATCTCTCAAAGTAGCATTACCCCGAAATTGACGAATACCATCCCCTCCGAATGGCACCCCCCGGCTTACAAGCAATCTACACCTGTCGTAAAAATCCGTGCGCCCACGCAGGTCAGTATACTCGGCCGGTAAATTAGCCTTCTGTCTACCCGCCGAGCCCAGATTTACATCTTTTGCCATATTCTCGGGCCGAGTCGGGCCACAAAGAAAGACAGAGAGAGAGGGAGCGCAGTGCCGCCAACTTGGGCGCGCCAAACAAATACATATCCACCGACACAGACGCGTAGTCTGAATCTATACATACATCATGCATCCGAACACACATAGAGCAGCGGCGCGTATTCCCGGACGGCGGGCTCGACGGCAGCGGCTTTCCCGGAACGCCGTGACGTCACTCCAGCGCGCTCTATGTCTCCTCATTCGTCCTCGACTCAGGTTTCTTCAACCTTCGTCAACGGCGTCAATCGACACGTGCATATGGACGAGAACCTCAAATCTAACCCCGATCCCGCACCCTTCTCTGAAAAATTACGCTGCTACTGCTCGAATGCAGTCTGCGTGTAAGTATGTGTGTGTGCTCATAGTCACATGCGTGTGCATATTCTCCATGGCCATTGGCAGCCCTGGCGATTGATCGTAGCGTACCCCTGGCAGTGTGTGCTGCTTGCTTGCCTGCCTGCCTCTGCCTCTCGCTTATACCGAGAAAAGAGCAGCGCCAGCGCTCTCGTCGACTCTGTGTGTGCAGTCCACACTCACATAGCAGCTCTCTCTACACTCTACACAGCTACTACTATAGCGCTCTGGCGCGAGGCGCAGGCGCGCGTTTCCCCGAAATCCAGTGTGCCTCCGTCCGCGCCTCGCGCGACACGTCCGTCCTCCGTCGCCGTCGTGCCGTGGAGAAGACGTACGTACGACGCGTACATATTATATATACGTATATAACCTCTCGCGCGGTTAATTCGTCATCGCGCAGAAGAATATAATATACGATATTGACACGGGTGTGTGTGCCTAGCAAGACGCAGCGAGAGAGAGAGAGCATAGTGTGCGCGAAGGAGAGTGCGAAGAAGAGAGAGACACGAGTGTGTTTGTGTGTGCGTGAGACAGAGAGAGAGAGGCTCTCTCTCTACATGGCGCTACACGGCGCGTAGCCGTGTGCGCATACTTGCAGCAGTAGCAGTAGGCTCTCAGAAGAGTGAATATGTAGTATAACCAGTGCGCACCAGGATTCAGTGCTCCAATATACATCCAACACGGGCAGCTGTAACAGTGCTACGAGGAACCCTACATATATATACACATACGTGAGTGCGCGCATACGTGTGTATACACACACTCGCACGTACGTGTGTATGTACACACACACATCTACAGTGAGAGCAGCAGCAGCGGCGGCGCTCGCGTTGTTTTCCTGCTAAGAACTCCGAGACGCGCGGAGGAGAGAAAGAGAAGGAGAAAGAGAGAGAGAAGACGCAGAGAGGAGCACAGCAGCAGCAGCAGCAGCAGCACCGGAGTAAGAGAGATGCGCCGAGCAGGGACGAGGCCGGCTCACCTGATCAGGGTGAGTGTCTCATCTTCAGTATAGCGTGTATAGAGTACCTACTCTACCTACGTCAAGAGTCGTCACTCGCGCGCGTGTTTCCTCCTTCCGCGAACAACTACTCCGTCCGTGTCAGCTGGATTTTCCCCGGGCGCGTATATATAGGTACTCATGTGTGTGTGAGTGCGCGCATGCACTTGCGTCACGTGCGCCCCGGTTACACCGCATCGCGGGCTTGTCCAAACAAACGAGGTTATTAATATATACGTTCTCCCGTTGCGTGCGTAGTTCGCGATGCGGTATTTATTCGGGGGTTGCCAGAGTATAGTGTGGGACGTATAGTATCAGCTGATAATTCGGGTATACCCTGACGCGAGGGATGTGTGTGGCATGTGGCTGTAGTAGCGTAAGAGGGGCGAGTTTGACATAACTACAGCCGCGTTATCGCTTCAAATGGCTGCTTTTACCCGCGCGAGGAGAGAGAGAGAGGTGCTTACGCCGCGGAGAAGATCCCTTCGTCGCTCGTGAGATAAGATGACGCGAGTTGTCCTCTCTCCTCTCTCTCTCTCTCTTTTGCTCCGAAAAGTTTATATACTTTGGACTCTTGGGACGTTGTTGTTGTCGTCGTCGGTTCGACGCTCGTTGAGTCATTCATTGATTGGTATCGGGTAAAAGTGGAAAAATCAATGTGGTTCCGTGAATGTATATGTATACGTAAGATCTTGCAATTCACGCTCCGGTTTTGATTGGAAATTCTTCGAAAGGAGTTTCTCTTTTTTAAATATTACACTGAACAATTACATTATAATTATTGTCACACACACAGAGATCCAGCAAAATTATACTTATAAACATTTACCAAAATCCAAGCAAAATACCACGCATTGTTGACGCTATCTACTTTGTTCAAAACTATATACACACGTGCCGGTGAAACCCCCACGTCCATCAAAACTTCTCCCCTTGCAAAAACCGCATTAAACCGCACATCGCTCTAATTACTTCATTCCGCGCGTGTGTCAATTGTCGAGAGCGCTGTGCACCGACATTCCCCGCGCGCACATTTAAAAGCCATGCGCGCTGTGCTGCACCTTGACAATCGCGCGCGTGCTCGTCAACCCCCTTCGACCGCCAATCAATCACCCACCCCCACCAATCGCGTCTCTCTCTCTCTCTCTCTCTCTCTCTCTCTCTCCCGCGCCGAAATTTACCATCGCACAACAACTGTGTGCGTGCATCGCGGACGACCGCGATAAACAACACGAGAGAGAGAGAGAGGAGAGCAAGAGAGGCTCTCTCTTTTTGCGGCGCAGGAATGCTGCCGGCGTTTCTTGCGCGGCGCTCGGTCGCTCGCGCTTATGTACACTCTCGCGTAGCTCTTGTTTTCGTTATTTATTAGCGCGCCCGACGTCGTCGTCCTTTCCACGTATATAAATCGATGACACGCGTTTGCTGGTAGAGAGCAGCTTGTGCATTTTCGCGTGCCCTTAATTTATATAGGGGATATATAGGGTGATGAAGAAACGTGAAAAATGAAAGGGACGCGCGCCGCGACGGCGGCTTGTCGAATTAAGTACGGGGTATATAAGTAGAGAGGAGAAGAGAGAGATTGATTGGATTTACGCAGCGGGGAGTGAGGTGGGTTTGTGGTTCTCGGTCTTCTCTGATTTGAATGGATTGTTGACGATTCGGTTAGGTACTGGTGGGGGTTTGAGTTGGGGAAAAAGATTTCTATACGTTGGATATATTGCAAAAAGTCCAGTGTGTAGAATCTAAGCTACATCTATGTCAGAATTTTAATGACCTTAATTAAGATAATTTCGTTCTTGCATTTACGTGAAGATTAACTCCATTTTCTTTCAACCACCCTTGGCCCATTAAATCGCAGTCAAACCGCACTAGCTCACGCCATTTACGTTATATTTACAACCGTATAGCGCACATCGATTCATGCCATTATAGCTGCAACTTCACATTCTCTTATCTTCGACATCATTTTTCTTTTTTCTGTAATAAATACGAAAAGATTTTGTCTCGCGCAAAATTCTGAAAACAGAGACACTCACGGTTGCGTTAACGGCCTCATTAGGCGTTCCGAGAAGCGCGCGAAGATTTCAAAAGTGCACCTTAACGATGACACCTTTGTCGCCCGCGCGCGTCGTCGTGTTATCTTTAATAGAATTCCGATTGCCCCGGAGAGATATAATAGTACATATACTGCACGCACGCGTTGCAGAGCCGGCGACATAATCTCGATCCAGATGAAAAGCGCCCATAGACTGTCCCCAGAAAATGACTTGATAATGAAATAATTATGACACGACGAGTACAGTATATACTGCGGAATAGTATAGTTGCTAATATACACGACGATGCGATCTTATCGCCACGTGTGTGTATGCATATATGTGTGTGGCATTTTTACCGCGCCTTGCACTTCTTCTTGGCGCGCTATAGTGTTTATCGGGGGAAGAGTTTTCACTCCACTTAAGCTCCGCGCGCATAAGAGTTGCTTAGAGTCGCATTATTTTTTTGTAAGCAGCGCGCGATAAACTCGTCCTTCCGAAGAATTTACCACTGCGAGCGTTTCATTAATTTTCAGATTCTACGTATATAGAAAACGTCACTTTACGTTCAATTAATTTTCGGCTTAGAAGCGCGCTTATCTTGACGTTTGCCGTTATCTTTTTTTTCGACTCTCGGGCTTTATCTAGATTACGATGTGTGTGATGCCCGCGTATACGTGGAACTCTTTAATTATTCTGCATATCGTATATGTATAAGCGTGTGTGTCGAGGAATTTGACATTTTTCTGAAAACTTAATGTAGATGTTAAAGCCGTTTGTAATATATATGAATAATGATATAATTAGTTACAATAGCAATCATTAAAAAAACGTTCATATGTTTTGTTATAAACAGAGCTCTGTTCAGTTATAACACGAATTAATACAGCTAATTATACATTCCCCTACTACGTACTTCATCATCGTTAATAATTCACATCCCCCGACAACCAATCGTCCTTAACCCAAAATACACACATCTATAACTGCGCAATATTTCACCTGCGCTCCTCCTACACCTGCTGCGTCATACACCTGTATCTGTACCCCATAAAGAAATCGATCGAGCGCGCACCGAATTTCCATTTCTCCTACCGAGCGTGCTTTCCCGGAACTCGAGAGCGCGGAAAACTCCAAGTTGTTGACCCTTGCCGCGCAATCGCGAGGAGAACAACTTGTTACGCGCGGAGGGAAAGGGAGAGAGAGATTATCGAGCCCGCGCAGTTCCAGAAAAGTTTTGCGCTGCTAGCGGTGAATCAATTGATTATAGAGCGCGCGAACTTTTTAGGATCTTGATTGATAGCGTCCTCTTTTATTGTCCTCAGTTATTGTATTATACCGAATTTCGACAGTTTATAATTGGCGAATATACATATAGTCGTTTTCCGCGAAGGAGACGTGGCTTTGGTATATAATGTCAACGTAATGTAAATTGATACGATTTCAAGTGTGACATCACGCGCCGTGCGGTTGTATATATCAGATGTGCCGAAAGGATTACAGGCGGCGTGCGCGATGATAACGACGCGCAAATGTTTACGTTCGGCGTGATGTGTGATGGGTAACCGTTCTCCGATGGCGGCTAAAAATGCATTTCCGAGTATAATGTAAACGAGCGTATTTGAAATTTTTTCTCTTAATTGGTTCAGCGATAAACTGTACATAACGCCCTCTCTTCACTCTCTCTCTCTCTCTCTCTCTCTTTCTCTCTCTCTCTAAAAAAAATTGTTAATATAATTCGTGCAGTTTATATTGGCTCTATCCTGCGGAGCCGTAAAAAAATCTCAGCGGTATATATAAAAGAATTTTCGTCGTTCCGCAATTACTTAAACTAATACAATTATATACAATAGCTAGAGAGAGAACAAACAGCAAATCCAGAATCATCAGCGGAGAGTTTTTACGCGGAGAGTTCCGATCAATCGTGGCGAGCGAATATAACGGGTTATGAAACCTCGGTGAGAAGGAGAGAAAGAGATATGAAACCGCGATAAGGATAGAATCTGGAACCCTGGAATTCGGTCCGCTCTGATAACGGTGTGTGTATGTATATGCGGCAGCGTAAGAAAGAGATGAATGGAAAAGAAGAAAAAAAAATTCTAATGTCGGCTGTAGATAGAAGAGGGAGAAAAAATTCGGGGTAAAGGCGCGCAATTTTCCCCCGTGGATTTCCAATAACCGTGTACGAACTTCGGCGAATGTTGCTCTTTATTACTTTTTTCTTTTTATTCTTCTATTATTGCGGCGAAAGGATTGAGAGCTGTAGCTAAGTTATAGGTTGAGAGTATATATACTTCATTAGAGTATAGTAGTACGCGTTTTGAGGAAAAAATTATAATGTGAATTAGAGAGTACCATGTATATACTTAATTAAATTTTTTTCCAACTCGAACGACGCAGTTATAAAACTGAATTTCCTTCAAATAGAGTATTTTTGAAATAAAATATAACTTTTTTTACTTGTCCGATGTTTCATATAAAAATACGTCAATCTATTATTACATCCGCGCGGAGCAAACAAAATGCTCCGCGCGCATCACACACGCATATTTATTCGTGCTTTCCTGCTCTCTCGCATTCGCGTTAACTTTCGCAACGAAAGCATAAGGCGAATTTCATAACGCTTAGTTTCCCTAAATTAATCAAGAATTTCGTTCGCTCATCACTTGTTTTCGGTTCGCCGAATAAATTCCTTTGAAAAAAAAAATAATTCGCGCCTCACATATATACGCAAACTATCACATCAATATAACAACAGCTCAAGTAGTTATAATATAATATGGAGAGAGAGAGAGAGAGAGAGAGAGAGAGAGAGAGAGAGAGAGAGTTAGCGCGAAAAATAAATAAATCGTCAGCGACAGCGAATTTTCGAAAATGGAACACGCGCCCGATATATACGAATGCAAAATCGGCTTCCGCGGAAACGCACATTACGACACACACACACACACACAGGCGAATTCCTTGTTATTTTGATACATAAATATATGTATACATAAATACGTGTACGCGAGAGGCCGTTGTGAAAGTCAATGAACGCTGTGAAGCGTCGTGGTGTTTGTTTACTAATTAGGCAAAATTTAGTGCCTCGAGGAGGTATGTGATGTGTGTATACAGTGATGGGCCGCGAGACAGAGATAGGAATAAATGATAAGCACGAGGTGAGGCGGCGATCAACAGGTTTATACCGGGAATGAATGAAGAGAGTCGGCGTGTATGAGGTGCGCGCGAGCGCGATTGAGATAAGAAGAGGCGAGAGAGGGATTTGGATTTATGGTCGTGTGAAATGTTATTAGGAGAGAGAGAGATTGAGATTTTTGTTGAATTCAAGTCTCATTAGTCGTGTTTTTTTTTTCTTAAATCGCTTGAATGGTATCGTTAGTGTAGATATAAATTAATGAAAATAGTTGGCTGTCATTACTTGATCAATGAAATATTATAAAGTAGAAATATGAAAATTCTTTATGAATTAAGTGTTTTTAATTTTGTTTTGGTTGAGAGTTCAAAAAAAGGCAGGATTAAAAATTCGCACCCAATTAAAAAGTAACGCGTATATAGGTTGAGTGAAAGAGGCGTGTTATAAAAACTTGGAATACGCAAATAAATATCGCGTATATTTATAGCGCTGTATACTGGGTATAAAACAAAAATACGATGAAAATACGATGAAATTGTTTTGCTCCTGACAGGATAAGAAAGAAACATTGTGTATAAGCGTATCTCGCAAATGTACATGTGCGAATCTTTGTAAACAACAAATATTAATCGAAATATGTCTCGGTTTGCCGAGCCAAAAAGTATTATAAATCAATATAACTTCTTGTATTTCATAATCTGTTGTACGCTGACATTTACACACAAAACATTAATTCTAATAAGTAGCTACAAATACTATTGTTGAAAATATAGGTTTATGGGTATAAAGCTTTTTCATCCTTAGCATTTCATTAAGCCCATTTTTTATGATGAAAATTTCAATTTTGATAAAATATCTCCATGTGGTGTGTACAATAAACATAATATTTGATATTCCTTCCAAAATGAAAATTAAATGAGATAAACGTCAGCATTATATAGAATCATAGCATTACGACTACATGCAACGTAATGATATAAATAACAAAAACAGTTTCCAAGCTCCGGATTAAAATTCTTATTGCACCAAAGAACCTCCTTTTGACCCATTCATAGAGCGTTCCAACTCCCCCAACCCAAAATTATTTCTCACAAAAAACAGCATTTGCCATAAAGCTCAACATATATCCCTCCCCAACCAATTACCGCACGTAAACCTATATATACTCCACCTAACCCAACCGCTTCCATTATACCCTCCTCCCCTCCGAAACCCAAAAAAATCCACCTCACATCCATCCCCTCACGTATACAACCATCCCCGCGGCACGCACACACCTTACATCCCATTCAAGCTTAAATATTTGCGCGGGCGCGTAATTCCGGGGCTCCCCGAAAAATGTGTGCCGCTGTTCTCTGCCTCCGCGCTACGCTCACACAACTCTCCGCTATAGGTATAACATACAACAGCAGCGCAGCAGCAGCACAAAGGGAGAGGCGCGCATAAAGAGAGAGAGAAAAAATGTGGAGGGACGCTCCTCTCTCGCAGGAGCGCTCTCTCTCTCTCTCTCTCTCTCTCTCTTGCTGCTATAGGTATATAGGTTCGAGAGAGAGATGCGGTATAGTAGCAGAGTCCCTTTTCTGCGCCGGGGTTCCGAGAGGAGCCGCCGTGGCAAGGCTGTTCGAGCGCGCGGGGCTGCGTACAGGCAGCTCGGAAAGTTATACGGCTGAGAAGGAGGAGGACGTGAGTGTACCGATGTATATAACGAGCTATCGGTCATCGTGTGTTGTTTATCCGTTGTAGTTATTATTAATGACGAAGATCTTGCCGAATGAATATATGTGTGTGTGTGTGTGTGTGTGTGTGTGTGTGTGTGTGTGTGTGTGTGTGTGTGTGTGTGTGTGTGTGTGTGTGTGTGTGTAATCGCGAGTGGAGATAACGTTAACAAATATATCGTGTACGCAATAATTATTGAATTTATTTAATAACAGGAAAAGTCGTCGTTCATTTCGAGATATACAAACGTATATACACCGATGAAATCTCGAAAGAGGTAGTCAGTCAGGTTATTGTCCTTATCGGTATACAGGTTCGTGGTGTGTGTGTGTGTGTGTGTGTGTGTGTCTTTTGTGTCGCGATAAAAAAGAACTACGCGATTATCACAGATTGACACATTAGCGCGCGGAGACACGCGCCTGGAATTTGCTGTATATTTGCATGTAATCGTTTCTTTGTTGTGTCGCAGCGAATAAATATATGTATGCTGCAGGTTTCCGGAACCGCGTCTTTACGAATGTGAAAGTGTATATACATTTGATTTAGAACGATTTTGTTTGTTGAAGTTCGAATTGATCGATCACGATTTGAGAATTGATTTAAAATCGTTTTTGGTAGCGATACGCGCGCGCGGTACCGATGCATTAGCGGCTAAATTATCACGTGAGCATGATGCATTAATCAAGATATATGTTCGACAAACATATATATGCCGAGGCTATTACATTTAACATTAGATATACATTATTAACAAATTATCATTACACCGTCGCCAAATTATATTCACTATAACAAAGAGAACAAACGACGCACTATTATATCTCCAGATAACTCGAAATTTTCACGCAACATAACTCTGATTCTTCTATTTTTAAAGAAACACGCAGCTAAAATAACACGCACAGCGCGGAGTTTTCAAAAAAATCGAACATTAGATGTTCGACTGGCGTCGTCTTTCGTCACGTACGTTTACCCAAGAAAGAAATCCTTCAAAGCGCACGCGTAAAGTTCTAATGTTTCCCCGTGCGGTTAGTCCGAAGACGAACCATGTGTGTGTGCAGCGAGAGAGAATCTGTCGCGCGGCACTGCGAAGGTACATACGAGAGCTACCATCTGTTCGCGTTAACAACGCGTTGGGGTGGGTTAACAAATAAATAGAGTTATTGTCGAACTGTGGATATATATAAAGTAATTAGAAAGCCCTCGCGGATATCACATTATTATAATCTGTGCGGTATACTAAACTTTGTTAGAGAACCTTACTATTACACCGGCGAATATAATAATAAAAGAAGGACGCAACCTCCCATTCCTTCGAAATTAAAAACCACGACGTCCCGCTCTCAAAAAAACCATCGCGTTTCCTCGACTTCTCTGCCCCCCGAATATATAACATCCACCAGGACAACGACGCCTGGTTCATCGTCCGAACAAAGGCTCTCTCTCTGCGCGTCACATGTTGTGCTCTCCGGCAGCGGCGGCATTTCTCTCCACGCGCAACCTTTCCGGTATAGTATATAGCTACTGCAGCGCGCGTGCGTGGGCATATATACACACGGGCTTGCGCAGAAAGGGAGGGAAATTTGTCGCGCTGAGTAGGAGAGCGTTTAGGGGCTATTTAGGGAGGCTGCAGCACGCAGGTGCGCTACCGTCGTTCCGCGGTTCCCACGCGCATCAGGGCAACGCTGCTTTAAAGGTGCGGAGAGAGGGAGAATATATCGAATGGGTGGATGATGATGCGCGTCAAGTGTCGTGGGATCGAAGATGGTATTATGGCAAGCGATTATTAGTTTATTTACAATATA
>JAPYZO010002480.1:0-21562 GCA_030522905.1 Torymus flavipes | reverse complement strand
TATGTAATTACATTCGATTACGATAAAAGTAATTGCCGGTTGTTTGCCAAAGCGCTTTTTATTGCTCCTTTTTAATAACCATAATGAGGCGCGAGGCGTCGGTTAGCGCCGACGATGGTCATTGAAGAGTGTGTCTTAATCAAATAATACGATTCGAACGGTACAAGTATACGTGTAAGAATTAACGAAAACTCAAGGCCGGTGTAATTAGTGCCTTGCTAAGTATATCAATCTTTTAAAAAGCAATATGCCTTTTCGTTGTTAAAATAAATAATAATAAAATCCATTCACCTTAAAATCAAGCAACCTTCCTAAATCCTGAAAACCCAAGAGACTTTCCTCTAAACCATACATTCACACGAACCCGCTCACGTAGCGTAGACACCTCGAGCCTCGGCCGCTTAGCGACACCGAAAGCGTGACCGTCGATCAAATGCCTCATTACCCTATACGCGTTGCGAATTTGGCTTCTAAACGCAGACGTGCGCGAGGCCGTTCCCATTGACATGCCGCTGGTGCCTATAATATAGCTATCGGGTGTCAATGAGGAATCGAGTGAGCGCTGTGTTGTATGGAAACCGGACTCGCGCGATTTTTGTTTTGATGCGTGAGATTTTCGGTTGAGCGAGTGGTTTTTATAGTGGTTGGGTAGGGTATTAGGATTGTATGTGCGATGGTAACCTTCTTTTTATCGTCGCGTATAAATACGTGCTTATTATTATATTATCTGTGGTTTTCAGAAAGTATAGTAAACATCTTAATTGATGGTCGATTTCCGTGTTGCCGCGGGCGATACATTTATAGAGGACATTGTGACTTTAAAAGAAAATAGGAAAAGTTCATTGAAATATATATTCTGTGATTTCTGTTTTCAGCACTGTTGCACTCACACTACATGCCTGGCGGTGGCCACGATCAGCACGAGATCCTGGTGAAGCTGACGCGCTACTGCGGCAAGTCAGTGCACAACTACTCCGAAGGCGAGGTCGACCCGGTAAAATGGGACTTTTACAACAGCTTCTACTTCGCCTACACGGTCGTCAGCACCATCGGTAAGCGCGAATTAATATATATATATCTTATCGTCGGGAATTAGATCACAGCTTGCTCGTGGCGAAAAAGAATTGGATCAAGAGGGCGCGGGTCGAGTGCTGCTACACGGCGATCGGTTTGATATTGCAAAAATCGTGAGTGGTGCGCGTAAAAATGCGCCCTGATTAGATAATTGGTAGTATGGTTTTTTTTTTTGTTTTCGAGATTTGATATGGATTATCGGGGTTGCTACCGATGGTAATCGGAGTTTTTCTTGATGTGATTTGAGGGGGAACAAGGGATTTGAACGCTTTTCCCGATTGAAAAATCGTTTCGAGTGCGGAATTTCTCCGAGTTGTAGTTTGTGTTTTTTTTTACAAGTGTTTTATTGAGAGAATAGTGCGTCGTTAGATGTAGCAGTTATATAATAAGAAATGTCTGGGAAAAAGTTAAATTACATATAGATATATATTTAATAGATTACTGAGGATAAATAGAATCATTCATTTGTGGCTATTAACGTTCGAAAGTACTTGAAGCAATCGAAATTGATATTATTGGAGTGTTATACTAAAACCATATCAATGTACCAAATAACACTCATCTCAAGTGTTTTTCCTTAAAACTTTTATAATAGTCTCTTCGATACACGATAATATCACTATACATTAAGAATAACTAATAAAAAAAGTAATCATTCAATCACATATTCCATCTAATTACATTTACAGGCTACGGCAACCTGGCGCCGACAAACATGCTGGGCCGCGTCCTCATGATCTTCTACGCCCTCCTCGGCATCCCCATGAACGGTATCCTGCTCACTCAGCTCGGCGAGTTCTTCAGCCAGGTGTTCGTCACCGCGGTGCGCAAGTACAAGTCCTACAAGCAGAACCAGAACGAGTACTCGAAAAAGTCGCTCACCTCGTTGGAGAAACGACGCGCCAGTCTGGCAGCGCAGATCGTCATGTATCTCATACCGGGATTCGTGATGTTCATCTTCTTCCCGGCGTTCCTGTTTTCATACTACGAGGGGTGGTCCTACGACGAGGCGGTGTATTACGCGTTCGTCACACTCACGACCATTGGGTTCGGAGATTACGTGGCAGGTTGGTTGATTATATGGTTTAATTTGTGGGGATAAGAGGGGTGGGAATGATGTGTGGCTGGATTTTGATGAATTCGTATGGTTATTTCGAGTGGATTGGAAAAAAATTAGATGCAATGAAATTTAAGAAAAATATAAAAAAGTAAAACTAAGTTTATCTGAGAAAAGAGTAATTTAAATAAACGACGACATTAAGTGTGTAAATTAGCTGGATAATTCTAGTAAAAGACGCTTTCACTTTATTGACAAAAATGTGCTATAAATCATATTTCACAATACAGTTTCGAACGTTTTTTCCGGCCATTAAGATTAGTTGATACGCTTTGTAAACAACAATTTCGGGGAGGTACATTACGAGCACAAACATCACAGATTATCGGCTGATTGGGCAACCTTTATATACAACAAATATATCAATGCTTATTATATGATGCTAAAAATACGAGTATTTTAATAAGCCACTGATGATTTCGCGAGCACCTGGAACAAGTCTGTGACGATTCGCGCATTGGCGACGCACGCGCTATAAATATATAATTAAATTACCCGGAATCCGCAGAACAGAAGCTTTTTTATCCTGATAAAACAAATAAGTCACGCACGCAGTCAAATTTTACGTATAATACGCACGCGTGCAGCAAATCATGTGACGATCATCGTCATCTTTCGCAATGAGGAAGCAGCGTGTCACGCTCGAAACTTCTGATATTGATTTTCTCTACCGTGAAAAATGCTCTGCACGCGAAGATGAGCGCAAGCTCGATCATTTTTGTTTCTAAGTAAGGAAGGTGGTGACAGTCTATTAACCGCCGAGATGAGTTACACTCGCGCGCTTATTCTCGGTAATATATTGAGCATTGTACGTGTAATTTAGTGAGTTGTCGCGTATTAAATCAGTCGTTGAACTGTATATGACTCTCCCACGGACATGATTGTGTTTTACTGATATTCCGAAAGACATTTAAGTCGATTTCCCGATACAATCCCCACGTTACGTCAACCTAAACTTTAAAATCGACAATTCAATAAATATAGAACGCAATCAACTGAACAGCCGTATTACAAACCCACAAAATCACATCACCAAACCAAATCTTACTAGATCTTTCCATAATCCTCCGCGACCTATCATTTTCAATAACACGACCGACAAATTTCCATATCAAACTTTTCATCTCAAGAACCATTCATCAAAGCGACAATAGCCCCCGCGACAGAAACAAAAGCCCTGCTCTATCTCGCTTTTAATTCCAATTCAGCGACGGCTCTCGAGCGCGCTAACCCATTCATCAGCATCTATATAACATTTCTGTGTATGTGTGTGTGGTAGTTAAAAGGGTGTCGGTCGGCTGCGCCGTGCCAATTAATAATGAATCCGATCTGTTCGCTCTCGCACGCATACGCCGCGGGGAGCCCGGGAGAGCGGCTGATATTGTCTGAAGTAAGTAAGGTCGAAGATCAGCGACGCTGCTCGCATATATGCACTTCTATTTATGTGTGTATATCTATGTGATTGTGTGTATACACTGTGGCACGCGGTCTGCGAAATTGGATGCGTTTTTTTAGTTTGGCTCGTTTTCGGAGTTAAAATTCCTTAGTTCGCTTTCGTTGTTGGCATGGATTTTTTTTTAATGTAATTATTTACTTTTGTCGTTTAGATAAATATTTTGTTATAGAATTGATGTTTGGATGTCAGTATTACACTTATTATACAAATATAGTTTATTTTAAGCTAAGATTTATTCTTTCTCGTATATACGTGCACTATATTATTTTACGATATTTCAACCCATGAGTAATAGGAGGGCTCGGATGCTAATACATTCCAAATCCCAAAAAATAAATTTTAGTTAAGGCAAAAACATAATCTTTAAAGATTTTAAGATCTAATTATGCAAAAATGAACATTAAAAAAATACAAATTTAAAAAAAATGGTGATAAATGAAAAAGTTGCCAAATTCAAGTCATTTTTAGTTTTATTTTTTCTTTTTTACTTAAAAAACTAAGTTTTGATTTTCTACCACTGATGAGCACAAGTTGTATTTAGATGATCAATTCCAAATAGTAAAATTTTTAATAAAAACATAGACTTAAGCGAGAACTCTTTTGCTTTTTTCTCAAAACTTCATAAGACGGTCTTGACAACTATTGCATCTGAGCCCTTCAATTTTTATACAACCTACTGTATAAATACACCAATGCAAATTCAACCCTTTACCCTAAAATTATATTATTTCATCACGCACGTGCACAAACAAAACCCTCCAATTCTCACCACATTATACCATAACGAAACGTTAAATTTTATCGTCTCTACAGGACAAGATAACGCGAAGGGCAGCGGCGTGTGGTTCGGTTTCTACAAGACCTTCCTGATCGTCTGGATCTCGTTCGGCCTCGGCTACCTGGTAATGGTAATGACGTTCATCGGCCGGGGCCTGCGCAGCAAAAAGATCGCCCAGATCGAGCACAAGCTGGCCCTCAAGCTGAAGCACACGCAGAGCAAGATCTGGCAGGAGTTCAACGAGGACGTCAGCTACCTGAGGCGGGTCTTCAATGAGCTTCAGCTTTCCAAAGTCAAGGTATTGTATACACCTCGGCTATTATAGGTCGTTGGTTTATTAACGTTTTAATGGGTCTTAAATTACAGTCATGTGTATAGCAAAGTATATAAAATGTTAAAGGTTTTTTCAGTAGAAATAGCGGCTAAAAATATCCTGGGCTTTATATATTTATTATCTATTGTCTTGGAAAATTTATAACGATAGGTTTTATTAACTTGCTTGAAATAAATTATGGCTAAGAGAGAGAGTTAATCAATTTGCTCGTCTCTTTGCAGCGTGTATACGTGGATGAGTACGACTACGACACACCACCGCCGCAGTTCCCACGCAGCAACAGTTTCCCAGATCTGCGGGAACTAGTTTACGGAGGCTTGGAACCGCCGACGCCTCCGCAACCGAACTAGTTTTCATAAACTTAGATCCTCCTATAATTAACTTACTTATGTTTTTCAATAATAATAAAACAATAATTTGGATTAAAATACATATTATAACGAAACCCTTGCACTTATTTCAGGAGGCCCAAGTAGCGCGCGTCGTCTCCGAGACGGACCTTCAGCGCATCGACAAGCACGCGACCTTCGCCACCCACGCAATGGTCCAGCCCGCGGAACTACTCGCCCGACTGGTCAACATTCTCGGCTACATACCGCCGCCAACGGACGACGACGACCAGCCCGCCGACAAATTGCCCGGCGTGCAAGGCTTCAGCGACAAGGATATCCTCGCCAGCGAGTCGTCACCCTGGGCTGTGAGTATTCTTTTTTCTTCTTAATGAAAATTCTGCTTCAACGAGTGTATAAACTGAGAATTCACGTTAAAAGGATATTAACATTGTTGAAGGTGATATGCTGGGTTGTATTAAATACACCTTATGATTCGAAAAAATTGATTTTAAATTTTTAATGAAGACTTCCTCGTTTAAAAATTCATTTGTTTCCATGTAGAACCACATTTGAAAATGGAAATTAAGGAGACTTTAACTTTTTTTAATTAACGAAAATTTTCGAATAATCCAATTCGAATTCATAAAGCCAAATAATGTTTACATAAGAAAAAAAAATTTGTATCCATTTATTGCTGAAGTAGAACACGGTCGAATCTATAGTCGGACATGCGAGAGAGCGGCATATTATGTCTGTAGAAGCGAATGAATTGTATTTCATCTTGACATACTATGGGTAACGTTAGGTTCTGTCTGAATATTTTTTCATTGCAAGAAAATGGAAAAGTGATTATTTTAATATCCTTCTTTACAATTGAAAATTAAAAAAATGTTTAGATGTGAAAATCACCTCACAATTAATCTTGATAAAATTAGTGGCGAAGTAAGACATAGAAGAAACAAATATCATTGGAATCGAATTCAGAGTACAGGCATATTTTATTATTTTAATTAATTAAGCAAACACCAAATTAAACAACACCTTTCTCTCTTTCCAGCCAAACGAACGCTGGAAGCTCGGCGGCGACTCCCCACCGTCCAAACCCTGCCGCTCACGCGCTACCAGCGAGGTACGCCTCGACCGGCCAGAACTCTTCACTCAACCGAACGGTTCGCCAAACGAATGGACGTGGTCAGGTCCAGCCGCCTCGACCAAGATTCAGGAGATCATGCGGGCGCGTAAGAGCGCGCCACCCGAGGCCAAGGAGGCGGCTAGCAAGTCGCGGTTCCTCTCGTCCCTCGGGCTGCCAAAATCTGTGCCCAAATCACTACTGCCCCGGTGGGTGAGACAGTTGAACGGTGGAAAGAAGAACAGCGCTGTCGAGCACTCGATGTCGGTGAACGATGTCGAGGGTGCTGTAGTGGGACTGGATAGGGAGTTCGCGTCGCAGCCACAGACGCCTGGTGGTAAGTGTTGCTATGGTTTTTTTTAACGAGAATCGATATATAGATGGAGATTTATTATTGGCCTATATCGGTTTACTGGTTTTTTATTGTGGTGGTGCAAATTGTTTGTTATATTGTTCACTGATAAGAATTTTTCCATCGGTCTTAATTAATTAATTAATATTAATGGCAGTCAGATTGCCCTTGTTTATAATCACTCCCGTAGAATCTGAAATAAAAACTTGATTAAGCCTGGAAAAAAAAATATTGTTAGCAAAGGACAATCTGACTGCCCAGCACTGTTATATTGTTGTAGAGTAAAGTTAGTGCTGCACGTGTAAACGCATGCGAATATGCATGTCATGCCATCTGACAGTTTTTCCACTTCATGTGTAATTTTACTGCATGTCATGCCATCTGACAGTTTTTCCACTTCATGTGTAATTTTACTTAAATTATTTTTTATCTTCAAGTATAGGTATTATTTTAATTTTCATTCTATATTTCTGATAAATAAGCATAGACTGTGCATTATTATAATTAGCAGGTAAACTTGCCAAACCAAAAATAAACAAAAAATCTTCATGCTTTCTTTAGTTCAACATTTCTTTACCTTAAAATCATTGTAATTTTCTAATCAAAGAATTAATCTATACGCTATCATTTATTTAGTAAATTCCACCTCTCTCCCAACACATACGAAAACCAACCCTTCTGTTCTCTCACCCCACAGGTCGAGTCACAGTCACGGGTAACGAGTACACGCGTCGCAACTCGTACTCACGTCCCTACTTCACGCACACGGGCGGCAGCAACCTTCTGGAGGAAACTTCTCTCGCGGACTTCCTACGCGCGTTGACAGCCTTACACACGCGCGTCGGCGCAGTGCCGGACGAGTTCGCCCCCGGTGGGGCAGCCGGTGGCAACCGAAAAGGGCCTCAGCGCAAGCTGGGCACGGCTTCGTTGACACCGCCGAAATTGCCCAGTCTCCTCACGCTGTTTTCGCCGCCGGCTGGGCACAGTCAGAGCCAGCAGAACACCGTTACCGCGGCTCCAGGCGGAGGGGTGTGTAATAGAAGGTTCTCACTGAGGACGGCGGATAACTCCGGTACGTCGACGCCGATGTATACCAGGAGGATGACGCAAGGCGCCCAGGCGATGCCCAGACCCGGTAGGAGGTTTTCACTGAGGCCCGTTGCCACACCTGGTGGTACGCCGCCGCAGTATCCGTATTCGGTAAGTTGTCGGTTTATTATATCGTTTTGAATCTTACGTTTAATTTGGTCTAAAAAATGTTTTTATAAGTTTATGAAATGAATTGATTTTCTACGTAAAAGTTTTGAATGTATTCAATTTGAAAACTTAAATGTAGAAGAAATGTTTCAAGTGTAAAAACTAAAAATTCTAATTATATTTAGATCTAATTAGATATATAACACTTTTTAAGATTCTCAAATAAGAAACCGCAAACTAACGCAAATCTTTTCCTTCGATTTCCCAGAACCAATCGAGCCAGGTCGATGACCGTCCAGGCGGCCCACCACCCTACTGCACGGAATCCTTCGTCATCGACAACCCTAAGAAACCCCTGGTCCCCATGGAGAACGCCCCGGGTATTTCCACACCTGTAGCTATGCCACCAACTCGTCGCTTTTCTCTAAGACCAGCGCAAATCGGCGTACCACCCGCGCCTTCGAACGCTTCCGCTGCTGCCAAAGCTGCAGCCGCTGTCGCCGCCGCGGTTGCGTCGCAACAACAGCAGCAGCAGATTCCGAAGGCGATACCCAGGTGGAAAGCCGGTATGCTGCAGAGGCAGATCAGCCAGAAGAACATGCAGAGGAGAGTGAGGGCGTTCAGCTTGAGCGACGTGCACACCGAGGAGTCGGATCGCAGTATCGGTGAGTGACGTGTTGGAATGTTTATGTTGGTTTTGAAATGACTGAGAGGTTTGTGGTTGCATGGTTGTCATGGTTTTAATATTCGAAAGTTCTTAGTATAAGTATATAGTGGAATCGTTTAAAGGGACTTATAGAGTAGAGAATCGATAAAAATATTAGCTACGGAATGATAAGGTGAAGTAGTTTGAAGTATTAGAAAAATTCTACGAACAGATGTCACAATTTAAAAGTAGCCGCGATCACGCTGTCGTTTATCTTATGATATCGCTATAATTGATAAATCAAAACTTCGTTAATCTTTCTTCTATCGGCTATAAGTATATCAGCTTACTTACATAACTAGAAAAAGTATTTAAAAAATAAAGACAAAGTGTATAGTAATCAAGAAATGGCTCGAACTCTCACGTACACCCCGCGTTTATCACGTAACATCAGCGTGATATAGACTCAACGTTTTCGTAAAAATTGTTAATAATAAACTACGCATATCCTCGTTCCTAGCAACTTATTCATAGCAAATTCCAAATACATGAAAAATAAAATTAAACGGTTATCTTTCTTATTCAACTAACGTAACTATATTTTTCTTTTCCAGGTATCAGCCCGCTAGCCCTCCACGACAACGCGCGCACCATCACCTCGATGCAGGGCCAGAAGCTCGCATCGGCCGGCAAGACCGTGACAATCGTTTCTCCTGATCTCTCCAAGATCAAAGCTGAATCCTACCAGCAACGTTCCGATCCATCATCGTCGAATCCATTCGCCTCGCGAGGTTTCCGCCGCTACAACAGCGACATCGAGTCAATCTCGTCCAAGAGCTCGAGCCAGTCAACTAGGTCTCTCGACAAGGACGCGACGACAAGCAGCCACAAGACGAGCACCTCGTCGTCGGGTAGTAGCAGCAGGAAGAGCTCTGATAATAGCATCGGGGATAGAAGGACAACGTCGCCTACGACGTGGAACGTTAAGAGCTACGAGGACGAGTATAAGTGGGATTTCCCGGGAGACGAGGAGAGTAGTAACGTTGGTAAGCCCGCGGTGAGTTCGGTGAGCAAGAATGACGATATATTAGACGCGCTGGTGAAGGAGTCGAACGAGGTTACCAGGAGGCTATCCGAGCAGTCCATAGCTAGTAGTAGGAAGTCCGAAGAACCGAGTAGCACTGCTGCTGATTTGCCCAGTACAAGTGCAGCTTTGACCAGTACGGACGGAGTTAAGCTAAGGAAGAAGTCGACGGCAAGGGACGACGACATCGACGACGACCGGCGCGCTACGGCGAGCAAACGACCCTCGATAGTATCCATCGAGCCGTGGTCCGAGTCCCAGAGCCGTCGCACCTCCGCTACGGATCGACCTAGAATTCGGCCCTCGCGTTCGCTCGTAGAAGTGAAGGTCGAGGAGCCGAAGCCAGAGCACAAGGACGCGGACGTCCGGATAGACGTGCCGGAGGACAAGTAGACAATATTGTGCACAGCTGTATAGTATTATAAACGACGCCGATTATTTAGTCGGAGCGTGTGTATATATGTATCAGTATTCGGTTCGCGGGTACAAGCGCACGAAGGCATTCCTTTTGTAAATTCTTATAGTTATACTTTAGTCGATGATGTTTTTGATAGAGAATATTTTTTGTGATATGAGCAAATCAAAAGAGAGAACTGCAGTGCTCGCGCGCGACTTTTATCGTGTCGTCGATATGTATTTGCTAATTCACGAGGTACAAGTCTGTCGTGTGATGACGATGATGAAGTTGAGAGACGTGCGATTCGTACCTTTGATATGTAATGTTGAGACAATGTGCTTTTTTATAAACTATTTTTGAGATGTAAAGGTACGAATTCGACGTACACACGATGATGCTTCGTGAAGTTTAGGTATATATACCGAAGATAATGTAATGTATCCTGAAGTAGCCGAGAGAACTGTAGAAAGTATATATAATATACGAGCTGTAATATCGTAAAAACATTTTAGTAAGTAGGTACACGACGATTGCTTGTAAAATGGCAAGCATTTTTTTATCTTTACAAAGAGAATGAGCAGACATACGTTATAGCATGTATAGTATTAAGGATTCCACGATTCTGTCGCGATTAATCGCCGTTTCTCTGAGCGCCTCTCGAGTGTACGTATAAAATTTTTGTAGATTTCGAAGTTACCGGTTATAGCGAGAGGCGAACGAGCGACGTATAGACGGATGACACTTCCAAGCGTATACTGAATAACGACACTGTGATAGCACTGCGAGCCTTAGTTACTTTAAGCAGTACTCGGCGGGTACGAGTTAAGTATTTCTCCAAGGTTTTTTTTTTTTGTCGAACTCAGTAATACTAGTATCTAAGGTTTAGGGTGGCTATTCAAACTAATGATCCAGCATTTTTCAGATAGAGTACGGTTTTGACATGAATGAATTGATTGGATATTTGGTGCAAATGTTGCGCTTGATACATTTGATTTAATTTTTTCCTTTGAAAATATTTTTATATAGATTTATACCTAGGTTGTATAATGTTTAAAGATCATTCCAGTTTAAGTAATAATTAAGCAACAAAAAAATCAGATTGAATAGTCACCGGACAAAGTAGACTTTGTATTGAATATTGTAAATAATTATGTAGTTACATCTGACAAAATGTTCAACATTAGCATGTAATAATATCATAAGTATTATACAAAAGAAACAACAAATTTGTTTACAACAAAAGAAATTTTAATATCTGAGAAATATTTATAATTATCTAAATTACAAAATGTAAGAATTTGATGCACATGTGAAGATTTGATACAATAAATTAAATTATACATACGTAGAAAGATCACTTATTAGAAAAAACACCCTATGTTTAATCCTCTATTGCAAGTATGCGTGATTTTTTCAAAATTGCCTATAGCTTACTGGTGCATCGTGTAGCAAGCAAACTTACTTGGATGTTTTCTTATCAAATCCATAAGTAACTTTGTATATGAGACGCAGTAACTAAGATCATACGAGCTAGAGGATACACTTCATGTGTGAATCAGTCCAAGTATGAAAGTTCGTAAAAAACGTCATAGTGTCTCAAGGTCTCTTTTCTTTTCTCGCACGGCGAGAAATCAACTGTAAAATTTTCATACGCAATAGAAAATATCAGCTTCGCTTAATTGTATCGTTAACATTGTCCTAAGGTCGAAAAAAAATATTTACAAAAACTTTTTTCAGCCTGCATGAGGTATTTGGTCTGTTTCAAATACTTCGTGAAAATCAATATTTTCTATCAGTAAAAAAATTTTACGTGTAAAAATGCTTAAGGAAATCACAGTTAGTAGTTGCAAGAAAATTTTAATTGAAGCTCTCATGATTTAAGTTGATTTTCGAATTTATATCAGAGTATAGTAACACCTCTATTTATAAAAATCTTAAAATTACCTATGACTAAAATAACAATATTTCACCATTACGATTTCTTTTTTTTAATTCATCGAACCATTTAGCTTATACCCTAAAGAGTAATTTAAAATAAAGTTAAGGCAATACAAACTCTCATGCCAACACCAAATTAATCTGCAACCACTAATTGACTTCCTCAAAATGCGCATATAAATAATCGACAATTCTTTAATGCTCCGTCGACAAATCAAGGGTCTCTAGCTTCTTCTTGATCTCTTCAACGAGGTTCCCCCGGGGCACTGAGACTTCTTCTCTCGTCTTCACGTTTCTGAGCGTGACTTCGCCTCTCTTCAGCTCACCCTCACCGATGATGATAGCAAGTGGTATACCGTACTCCTCGCAGTGTTGCAGTTGCGCCAACAACTTCGGACTCTTCTTGTATGACTGCTCAGCCTTGACTTTGCTCTCCCAGAGCTCGGCGAGGATGCGCATACGTTCCTCTTGGAGGTTCTTCTGTGCTGAAGCGACGTAGACCTGGACCTCCGTGGTGCGCGTCTTCTTGCCACGGTTGGCAACGCCCGTCTCGAGGACGCTGAAGATGCGCTCAATGCCGAGAGACATGCCCACGCACGGTACCGTCTTATTTTTCGGGTCAAACATGCCCACGAGATTGTCGTAGCGGCCGCCGCCAGCGACGCTGCCTACGCCGACGTCATCGCCTGTTAGTTAAAAAAAAAGAATTAGTCAATTGTTTTAATATATAAAATAATATTGCTAAAATAGCTTTTTGAAAAAATACATTTTAAAATGAATAAAAAAATAATAAATAATAAATGAAATAATACATTCTAAAATACTAGAAGAAGAATAATGAGAATTAAAATTATGTTTTTAAAAAAGGAAGAATTTCTTACCAGTTAATACTGCTTCAAAAATAACACCAGTGTAGTAATCAAGACCTCTTGCCAAACTGAGGTCGAAAACTAAATTGTCCATAATTTTGAAGATTTCACAGTACTTTAGTAAAAGTTCCATAGCATCAAGACCTTGTACTGCTGTTGGTTGTTTCATTAGATCGGGGTCTTTTCTCAATTCTTCAACAAGATCTCTGCCCCCACTTCTCGACACATAGGTGCCTATCCTGTCGGCGATTTTCTCATCAAGACCTTTCTCAACCACCATTTCTTTACGAACCTCTTCCCATGGACTCTTGTCTAGTTTGTCGACTGCGGAACATATCGAGCGGAATTTCTCCTGAGAAACTCCACACGTTCCAAAAATGCCGTCTAACAAGCATCTGTGATTTACTTTTATGGTAAAAGGTCCTAATTCTAAAGATTTCAGAGCCTCATAAATAATGCGTAGACATTCAGCATCTGGTAGCATAGGGTCATACTGTCCAGCAATGTCAAAATCCTGAAATAAGTGATACAAATATTATATAATTGTTTAATGGTAATAAAAAATCAAATTGAAATTAAGTAATCTATACTTACACATTGGTAAAATTCTCTATAACGTCCTTTTGTCATTGCAGGGTTGTCCCTTCTGTATACTTTGGCAATGTGGTACCTCTTAATATTAGTAATTTTATTCATTGCCAAGTATCTGGCAAAAGGAACAGTTAAATCATATCTCAAGGCAAGAATCTCTCCACCTTGATCTTTCAGATCATAGATAAGTTTTGAATCTTCACCGTATTTTCCTGTTAGTACTTCCTAAAATTGGATATAATTGTAGTAAAATAAAATTATTAAAAGTATTTTAATTTAAAGTTGTAAATATTTAAGTAAAGTAAATGTCTTACCTTCAATTCAAATATTGGAGTATCTATAGTTTCAGCACCGTGCTTCTTGAAAATTGAAACTATTTTATCCATAGTTGACAACCGCAGGGCCATTTGTTCAGGGTTGTAGTCCCTTGTGCCCTTTGGTGTTTTAAGTAAAAGCTTTTGTGAGCCCACATTGTCCTCACCTAACTGAGACTTCAATTCTAGAAGTTTGGAAACTTCCTCTTGTATCTGTAAAGAAAACATTGATTAAATAGTGCTACACTTTATATAGAAAAACTAATTAATACCAAAACGCGTAGGGTCGCATACCTGTGGAGTAGCAACCACAGTCGTGTAACGACGGGCAGCAAGTACAAGATTGGTACGCATCAGGTGAAGCATGATGCAAGAGGGAACAGAACCGCAACCAGAATGAAAGATAAAATCCACCTCAATGTTGGTTATTCAACTAAGCGAAACATCAGATATAATTCAAGTTAGCAAGCTAGCATACAACTGCCACAGATCATTAAGATTAATTTTGATATGTAAGTTTGATATACTGAAATTAATAATTGAATAATATCAAATATAAAATAGATGTTTATTTATTCACTTTACAAGTTTTGTATAAAAATTTGAAAAAGAAATTATAAATATTAAATTGTATAAATATTAGAAACTTATTTATATTCGAGATATATATTTATTATAAGAAATACATATTTAAATAAAAAAAAATTTCACCACCTTTGTAAAAAAGTTTAGTTTAAAACTTGTATTCATAATTTGTTTCTGAAAAAAAACAAAACATCTATTTTAAAGCAACAAAAAATACTGATGTCTGGACTATTTTTAGATCAACTTCTGTGGCAGCGCTGCAAGCTAGCAACTACTGCCTCACCTTTTTATCTAAATCACCACTACAAGGGGTGGCAAGACGATTGATTTTATTCACTAGTTCATGATTTGGGTTCTTCAGTTCAGGGAATGAAGAGCGCTCCTCTGAACTGAAGCTTTTTATGTGATCAAACCAGCGCTTTAAGTGAAGCCAGTTGCCATAGCCACCATTCTCGTGAGTAGAACATAAATTAAAGAATTCTGTATCTTTCTTTGACGGATGCCAGCCACTCACATAGCTGTAGTTAGCTAGGGCTTGGTCAATGTCTCCTAATGATTCTTTAAAACCCTGAGGGAGAAAACTCGTTGAATTTACAATTTTCAATTGCATCATCATGTATTTGTGTAGTGTAACGTATTATTGCTTTTTGTAACATGCAATACATGGATATTAAAGCAATTATGTGATAAGGCAATATGCACTAAGTTTAATAGTATGATAATTATAACAATAGCCTTGTCATATGAAAGCAAATATAAAATAATAAAATAATTTATGCAAAATAATTTAAGCTTTCATCATTTAAAAATATTTGGATGAACTGAAACTTTTGAATAATACTGATAAAATTAAATAACATCAAAGATTCACAGAGATTATGTCGATTTTTCTTTCATCAAAGGATGATGAAATACTCCGTCAACATTGTTCTACATCATGAGTAATAGGCTCTTGCAATTGCTAAGACACTGGTGAGGAAAAAATGTGCTCCACAGAAGAAAAAAGTTATACAAGGAAATGAAAAATGAAAAACTATTAAAATAATAATGAAATACAGAAATCAGCAATAGCATAATTTAGCAGTCAAATTACGGAAATTGTTGTGCCCAATTATTACATGTTGTGTATTGAATATGATTGAAAAGTAAGAGTATCTGTGTATTTGTGGAAAAATAATGGTATTTTATGTGATAGATTGTTAGAAAAATTACGAAAAATGGGTATTAGATGATAACGAAGTGACCATGAGAAAACGGAGCAGATAGCCATTATCGCTCATAACAAATTCCGAAAACTCATCATACGACCCCATTAACTAGATCCCAACAAAATAATCCTTTCCGGTAGAAAAAAAAAAACGACAGCTGCTGCGCATAAACTACCCATCCTGTAAATTTCCCACTGCATAAAACTCGTCATCGTCGAATGCACGAGTCGCAAACGTTGCACAACGACGTAATTGCCGCATTCCAGCTTCGAAAGGGAGCCCCGCACAAAAATAACCTTTCGCCTCGCTCCACACATCGCCAAAAACCGCACAAGTATATCCGGCCCCTTACTGACACGCAAAAAAAACTAGTTCATCGCGCCACGCAGCACTTTTCCCATTTAGCATCGACCAAATTGCGCGCGAAGAGAAGAGAAAGCAGCAGCTGTGTCGCTTGAGGAAAAAATCGCGTATCCCCACGTGTTCGCGCTCGCGAACAACGTATTATAACCTCGAAGAGGACTATCCGTTAACTCATCCCATACGGCGTACCTGAGTGGGATCAGCTTTGGCGCTCTTGAGCCGGCGAACCAGGTCGCCCTGTTCCTTGATCAGCTCCTGTAGACTGCCCATGGCTTATAACACAGTTTAACACACACGCACACACACTAGGTGGTCTCGACGAGTCCCATGGACCGCGCTGAGGCGCACTTATCTACTTGCACGCGAGTAGCGCGCGTATACGTATCACTGCACCACGTGAACGAGCGGACGAGCGTCGACTGACTAGTGGCAAGCTACGAGTTGCGTGAGTAAGATAGTGCGAACGGGAAAGGGGAAACGCGAGGAGACGACGGCCATGTTCGTCGCGTCAGAGGCAGCGACGATGGGGATTGGAGGAGAGAGAGCGCGCGCGAGCGGCGCGAGCGACGGAGACGGCTTTTTGCGCAGGGACGTGAGATATATGATTGCGGGTATATGGAGGTATTGGGAACGAGGTAATACTTTATTGTCTTATGGAAAGTAATTATTTCTTTCTATTCTATGTGAATGTCCCTAAGGAAAAGAGTAACGATGGACATAAAATCTTAAAAAATATTTGCAGGATTTGATACATATACTAAATGTAATTCTATTTTTAGGTATAATAGTTAATTTTATGCCCATGGGAAATATGTAAATCTAGGTATGCTATACTCATCTTTATTAATCAAATATAATAAAATGTTCAGAAACTTTCAATAATCTCATATTCTTCCTCATTATCAAAATTAACCCAATTTCATTTTATTTTATTTTTTCAAATTATCATTATTATAAAATTATAATTTATATTGGTAAACCAAATCGACCTTCAATTTAATTTTATCGCAAAAATGTATTATAATTTTTCTGTAAGTTATTTTTATTTTTATTCATCTTTTATGAATGTAATAAATGTTTGAATAAGATTCATACGGTAAACTGGTTTTATTATGAAAACAAACATTGAACAATATGCACATTTGAATGTAATTTACTGTTTATTAAAATAGAACATAAGAAAATTGAAATTTTTTACATCACTATAAGGTATATTTTTTTGGTTCATTTAGCTAAACAAAATTTTTGATATCTTATCTTTGAGGCGCGCGTTTACTTAACAATTTGCAATTCAAATGAATACTTTTAGTGAGCATTAAAACAATTGTGAAATGTCAAAAAGACATTCAAACTTCATTTTCTAAATGTTAATTTATTATAGTAAGACAAAGGTTTTTAGATAGTGAGTGCTTCGTAACAACTAAGAAATTAACTTTTAAAATCTATTCATGTGTTGAAAAACTATATCTACTTTTCAAAAACAAATAAATTTGAGAACAATTTTTATAGGTTTATTAATAGAAGAAACCAGAAACAAGAATCAAGAAAGATCCATAAATCTTTTCAAACTAAATATATTCAGTGCTTTTGAAATGGAACCCACTCCATACTTAATTCTTGCAGTAGATTTTGCAGTATATAATCCATAGGGTTCTTTATAAATGTATGCAAAATGTAAATAAGGCTATCAAAAATTTCGCAAGTACAATTTTTCGATAATTACTCAATGAAAGTAGTTTTTTATTTTTAATAAACAATTTTTGGAACTCCAATAAAACGGCACCAACGTTTAACATTTAAAGTAAATTAATTAATATAAAAAAACGAAAATCAGGTTTTCCTACTCTAATATTTCACACGACTACGGCTACTTTTTCAGCGCTCAAGTAGAATGAAATGGAAAGTACTTTTTGAATTACAGAGCTAGGTCGAACCTCTCTACCACTGTATAGGTACACCATCATTAACATCGCAACTGGTTTTTTATTCATGAAGCAGCCCTCAAATGCCACTGTAAAAATCACCATCAATTCAATTTAAAAATAAATTACTTTTACAACCTCACACACTATAATATTGATACACTTGAAATAATCACGACAGACTCCATCGGCATAAAACTCACGATGGAAACTTTTTCAGACAAAAAGCGATTCACTTTCATTCGAACCAGATATATATCCTATGGGCACAGTCACCGCACGCGCGCCTAAGAATGTTGTAATTCGCGGGCACGAGAGAGAGGAACGGCCCGTTCCCGCTCATTATTAGACACTCGCGGTTGCATAAACCATCAAATTTCTCGCATTCGTCGGAGATTGCTACCTCGGAAATGATTACTCGCGGCTGATTCGGAATGTGTTTTCTAAGCTTGTAATCGTGCACTGCTGCGGGCCTTGTGAACTTTTCGAAGAGTCGGATAAGAAGAGCTATATTGGGGCTGTGGCGATAGTTAATATCGTTATTATACAATATTTAATCGGTGAATTATTGACATAATGATGATTGAACATAGTGTTTTTGAACTTTTGCGGTGGCAGGCTCAAAGATGCCGAAGTTTTAATCAGACGTAGCTGTCTTTTTGTAAATTCAGATAATTCTAAATTATTTTTTAATCGAGTAGTTTCGTTTATTATTACTCGGTTTTCTATGGAAAGACGTTGATTTGTCTCTATTTATAACTATATCTCAGTAGTTATCTGAAGATAACCATTTTATTATGACATAAAGTTACATTTTAGCGCTTTATCTACGAGAGAAATTATTGCATCACCGTATTAGTTCACAAAACACTAAAAATTCCGATTTTATTGCCCTCTCGTCTTACCGGTTTCGGAAGCTTCTACTTTCAGTAGTAGATGTTCACGAGTTCAACAGATAAGCTGTATAAAATGAAATAAGTTAAACATTCATTTCTTATTCAAATAATCTGTTAAATTGTATACATTATTATCTGTTTTTATTGAAACATGTATACAGGTATAAATTGATATCAAAATATATTCCTTTCTATTCCGCACGTAGCTCGAAACATTAATAATTTTATCTATACTTTTATTACTCTGCTTAGAATATATAAGTGTCTAATAAAAAGGGGAATCGGCATAATGCAAGTAATAATCATCGGCAAAATTGCTCTTAAATATCAGGAAAATTTATATTAAGTATAAGTCTGAAAGTGAAAGTCAACGTTTTATGTAAAAGTGATGGGAGAGTCGAACCTCTGTATAACCGTTAAACTATAAGTACATTTCGGCGAAATATCAAAAAAGGTTCATGGCGCTCAAAATTGACATTGTCCTTTTCTTTCAACATTGTGAAAAGGAATTTTTCTGGCACTTTTACAAGAAGAGAAAAGCGAAATAGTGAGCGTATACGAGAGTTGTATCGGCGCGAGGTGAAAGTATCACCGATGAAATCTTGCTTTTGGTAAAAGTCGTGTTATATGCTAATTGATAGTTTTAAAAAATGAGGTTTATGTGGCGACTATATTGTTCTGTTATTTTGTTTGATACATATAACGTATATGTGTATACAATTTTTATTTAATAAAAATTACTCATTGCAAACAATATGTCAACTAATTGTTAAGCAGAAAATACATTAGTTAAGAAAAAAAAAGATAATAATCACATTCTCTTTTTATTTTATTAAACCTCCTATTCTCTGAACTCGTACTTTGCTCCATTTCAGACATTTCTATACTATTAAATCAACTTATTGTCACAAAGCTACAAAATATCTCCTCCGATTTCCAAGATAGTAAACCAGAAGTCTAACAACCGCACCTCCCACCTCTACTTCCTCTCCGTACAATCAACTAACAACCGCCCTCCTTTCATTACATTTCCACGAATCCTAAACTTCGGCAATTCACTCGTGGCGGCGCGGCTAACCAACCGTGATATCCCATTCCCCGGGAGTCATTGCACTGCCGAACCGCAACAGCCTCATACACCCACCCGCGCTCCCCAATCCAACCTTATATACACTTCCCGGATTAAAATTCGACCGCTCTCGTTTCATCTCACACGACCGCAGACGCCAACTCGCAAGGTAGACCGTCGGTGCACACGTACGCGCTGCAGCGCTCTCGAATGTATGTCAGAGGCCTGATTTCGCTGGGGGCTCGACCGGTTAATAGACCGCCGTTCTCGCGATCACTTTCATTTCTGCGCTGCAGTGAGAGAGAGATGCAGTTGCGTAACGCCTCGCGTAGGTAGGATGAAGAGAAAATGGGTGGCGTCGGTGTATATGTCTGAGCGCATACAACAGCTGGCGCGCGTATAGTATGGCAGACATTTATTGTAACGCGGTGCGAGCGCGAACGACCTTGAAACTTTCATTTTTGCGTTTCGAATGGATAGATAGACACGCGCGTGTGAAGGTGTGAGTAGTGGATTTATGTAGGTTGCTTGTCTGCATGAATACGAAGCTCTTTGCGGTGCTGGTGACGTCACCAAGTGATTTATCGCCGTGGCTGCGCGCGTTATCGCGGCGAAGTAGCTTTTGTTTTTCTCTTCCCCGATTGATGTAGGATTGAGTGTAGTGGTTTTCATGGACTTTTGTATATATAGATATAAGTATTATGTTAGTGCTTGTTGTGGCTAGATCATATAGTGCAATAGTACAGAGTTTTTGAGGGAGACGAATGGTTTGGATTTTAATTGTCGTGGATAAGTTGCTCAATGATAATGACGTACTTACACTACTTTTTTTTTATTCGCGGCGCTGCAGTGGAAGCATAAATTACTGTTCTGTATGATTTTGTGGTATCGGGTTCGATCGAATGTTCGCTTAAACTTCAATATGCCCGCATGTTATGAAAAAGTCGAAGGTGCTTATTAGCTAGAGGAATCTGTTGAAAATATCTTTTGAGTTAAAATAAGAAAGTATATACTGTCAAGAACTAGTTCAGATATTTTTTGATACTTTTTACACTTGCTGTAGTTGTGAATGTATAGTAACAATAGTACGCATCTAAAAAAATATTATTTAATTATAAGTTTCACTTGATTAGCGATAAATTAATAAGAAACATGTTAATAAACTTTGTTTCTAAATTTTTAAGGGGGCCAGCCTGAGTTAAAGCCTCGAAAAATAGATTTTAGTATAATTGTCAGGTAATTATTTTTTCAAATCTATATAAAAAAACAACTTTATACCTCAAAAATGTACATAAAAAACAACATTTTAGCACCTCCCTGGCTCCCATATTTTGATTTATAAGTGTGTAATATAACCACTGTTTTAAAGTATCAATTTTTGTATATCATCTCATGTCTGCGATAGTTTTTCTCTGGAGTGCTTTGACCAAAATGAATGAGAGAGTGGGGAAAATCTTGTTTATACATATTTATAGAAAGTGAATGGAGTAGATTTTGATAATAGACACCCAATTAATTTTTATATGTAGACATATGTGAAAAAATTGGAAAAATCATTAAAAAATCATTAAAAAATTATTCAAAGATGTATTTGAATGATAGAATCAAAATTTTTTAAAAATCTGCCCCGTTCACTTTCTATAAATATATATATAAACAAGATTTTCCCCATTCTCTCATTCATTTTGGTCGAAGCGTTCCAGGAGAAAAACTGTCAGACATGAGATGATATACAAAAATTGATACTTCAAACCAGGGGTTATACTACACACTTATAAATCAAAATATAGGAGCCAGGGAGGGGCTAAAATATTGTTTTTTATGTATATTTTTGAGGTATAAAGTTGTTTTTTATATAGATTTGAAAAAATAATTACCTGACTAATTATACTAAAATCTATTTTTCGAGGC